>CAJDSM010032461.1:1910-12016 GCA_903981925.1 Ostrea lurida
GAGATTATCACTGTTCGTTATCTTTGCCTTTACATTATTGTTATATTGTGGATATAGGGTAGTCGGATTACGTTTTCAGCATAGGGTTACTAAGTGTGTGTTTAAATTACAAAACTATTATAAGCAGATAGGTGAAGTGTAAAAACACTAATTATAATTTCACACTGAAATACATTGCGTTTTTTTTTCGGTTTTTTTTTTATTCATAAAGGAACACCACCAAACTGTAAAAACGACATAACCAACACGAATTTCTGATATTTTTGAAAAAATAAATAAATGTAAAGGCAATGTAACAAGATGCATAGACGTTTCTTATATCATATTTTCGTACGAGCAATACGTCTCGGTAATGTATAATCTTAATATATATTTTTGACTAAATCAAGGCAGACATTCCTTAAATTCAAAAATATGAGATTTAAGGGACAGAAATGTTAGTCGTGATAAATCCGTATGAATTATCATCATGTTTTCTTTTCACGAAGAGGACGAACATGTATATACGCAGTGCCTGTTGTTGGATCTTATTACTATATATTATACTTTCATGTAAAATACTTGATTCTGATTGGTTGAGAAACCTTTGATAAAATACACGGTAACCCGCTGAAGACAAAACCGCGCCCCACAGTGTGTGAGAACGTAACAACGGTTGGTATTCCAAAAAAAAAATTGACTGCGCAAAATTTATGCGCGTGACGGTCAGCATTTATTAAATCAGCTTTAATGGTCGCAAATCACAACTGAGAAGCTAGGTATTCCCATTCTGCATTTTCTTTGATGTTTACATCTTACTTAGTCAAGATTTGTAATGTTTATGCTTGACGTTATGCTTTGAGTCACAGTATTATGACGTCACAATCGAAACTTTCCATCTCGTTAATGCACATTTACTTAGTACATCGTCAATTTGATCAAAACAGTTGCATTAGAATTTGAAATTCATGACATTCAGTATAATATAATAAATAATGCCTCTGCTAACGCCTCGATCAACAATGATTTTCAAGGGGTGGCTATTTCCACTGTAACCCTCTCTTGCAGGCATTATTTATATAATGATAAATGTTTACCCTAAAAAATGTACAGGAAGGCTAAAAGGGATCGATAACATAAAGCCGATTGCTGCAGGACTGTCAGCTTTGGTGTGCCTCATTTAGTATATTTCTGTTGCTGCAATGCCTTAGAGGATAAGCCAGGGTAAGCCAGGCATAATCAATTTATTACACAACTGTACTGTTTCCGGGTTCATAACTCGGGTTCGGAAAAACAATATGATCTCGTAGCTGAGGTTCATAAAAATGCAAATTAGGTAGGTCAATCAGTCTGACGCTACGTAAAGAAAACAGCACATCAGTCTTTGAAACTTAAATATTGACAGTAAAAGCCATTCTTTTTTCACAGGGGTTTTCCAAGTGGGTTTTGTGTCTTTTATTAACTCAAAATAAGTGCAACAGAAATTTCAAGCTTCTTCAAACCGTGACGTTGCAGACAACGCCACAATAGAATTTACGACGTCAAACAAAGCGAAAAATTCGGGTTGTGAAATAGAAAGTAAATCAAAATATGCGTTTAATGATAGCTATGTGATAAATAGAATCTTATACTCGTGCTTACTGCATATGAAATTTATGAAATGAGTTACCAGATTTAAATATTTCCCTCGCCAATACTCGGGAAATATTTAAATCTGGTAACTCATTTCATAAATTTCATATCTCATAAGCACTCATTGAAGATCCTCTATACATGTAACTTACAGAATGCGGCGGCCTGTCCTCTGTCGCACCCTGGGCTGATACCGCTATCTGATCCCAATTTCATCTTATCACTGGCTTTCATCATCTAAAAAGTTTAATTAAAAAATTTCAGTGACGTCATCCATTGTGTTTAGCCATTGAATAGTTCGACATTCAACGCTATTACCGTTGAATAGATAACTATTCAACTGCCACTTGAAACTATTCAACTGTTGGCTAAAGCATGCAAATAAGAGCAAACCACAAATTGCACGTAAATTTAGTTTTTTCATTTTGAATTCCACAGAAAAAACACCTTTCATGATTTACACACACATTGAGCTATAACACAGAATTGCCTGTATCACGTTCATTGATTTACATGCACTACCGGTAATAATCCAAAAATACAATATTAGCTGCTTCTTGGTCCTGTTCATTGTTCACAGCGACAAGTATTAAATAGCGGTGTACATTCTAGTGACTGCAGTTGTTCTTAATGAATTATGAATAAATCCCACAAACCCAGTGTTCAAAACACTATTAGAAATGATGATAGTTCCTATGGGCTTACATGTAATTCGTCTTTAGCTGGCGGTCCGAGCAAATTGTATTATCAGAAACAGGTGCCACAAAAATACTAGTCGTGTTCTCTTTTTTTATCTTTGGAAAAGGTCATATAGTATTTTCTACTTGAAACTCATTTTAAAATTCCGCTTGAATCAATTACATGTAACAACTCTTCATCAAATATTTCACTATCACAGTTTATTTTCAGTTGAACACAATGTATTTGAATTCATCTCAGATTCTAAATCCCAAAATAGCATCATTGAGAACAGTATATATATCCTCACCGTAGTTAACTTCTTTAGATTTAATTTGTGGAAAGAAAATTTCATCAACTGTATCCATTCCCTACTTTCATGAAATGAATTGAGAGCACGTGTGAGGACCCTTTTATAGACAGTACTACTGTTGAATAGATGAATGGTGTCATGCAACAGACCATATTTGTCACCTGATTGTTCAGAGTGCTCGCATTGTATTTCAGCAAGTGAATAGTTGAATGGTTTTTATCAGCAGGGGTTCCGCTAAGGGAATTTTTTTAAGTAAGATAAATAACTCGATGGTGTTGAATAGTTCAGAGAAAGCACCCCCAACTCGGGCCTTCGGCCCTCGGTGGCGATGCTTTCTCTGAACTATTCAACACCATCTCGTTATTTATCAATTACATATACAACAGGTAAACTGCAGGTATTGTATAGTCCAGTCTCACATCAACAGATCACTTAAAGGTAGTGCATGTACAAGTATATTGTAAATTAACAGGCAAACTACAGGTGGTGTATAGTCCAGTCTCACATCTATATATTATTTAAAGGTAGTGCATGTACCAGTATATTGAATGTCAACAGGTAAACTACAGGTAATATACGGATCCTCTACATTAATAGGTTAACTACAAGTACATGTAGAATACGTGTTCTACACCAACAGCTAAGGTACAAGTTGTAACAGCATCTTATTATATACTTTCAATACAAAAAGGCGAAGTTTATTCAATTATTAACTGAAGTTCTGCTTAGAGTACAATTCTTTATGATACAAAAAGGCGAAGTTAACATAGTGTCAAACGTAATCATAATCCAAAAACACATATACAAAATCGAGTGTAGGGCAACGCGGACATCCTACAATATCGAAGGTAGGATCAGGTACCATGGAAGAGTAAGGATCCTCTGCTGACCGGTCACACCCGCCGTGAGCCCTTAGGGTGTGGCCGGTCAGCAGAGGATGCTTACTCCTCCATGGCACCTGATCCTACCTTCAGTAAACTACAACCATTACCAATATATAATAGAGAAGTTTCACAAACACAAGTACCGATGTTGTGAATATGTATCACAATGTTGACACTTAATTTTGAAATATCTATCTCTGGTCAAATTATCATTTGTTGGAATCTAATCATTATATTTAATTCACATGTCAATGATTTTTTGGATGTCTTAAACGTTTGTCCGTTTATGTCAGGCGAAAGTTGTTGTTTCCGTTTTTATCCGATTGTTTACTTTTGTGGGTTTTGAGAGGAAGTAAGCTGAGCAGAAGATTGGTAAAGTGTCAAGTTCTGAGAGATGTTAGGAAAAGTTAAGTGATTAAACCGGATCTAGTCAAATAGGCCTACATTTTAACGGAGTTCATGCAAGTTATTAAGAGGAAAATTAGAATTGGGAGGTGTTATGTTTAACGGGTAAAACACAGAAGTAATTAATAGATAAGTAACAGAATTAGTCACCGAGTCAGTTGTGTCAGTCAAAGTATGTTTTTTGTACCTTTTTACACGTACATTAACTTGCAAAACCTCTTTAACATGCCCATTAGTAAACTATAAATATTACTAGTGTGTGAACTATCCATTAAATTTCGACCGAATTTTAGCCATTCCATTGCTGAGACGTATGAATATTATCATATATCCTTTTACATTTTCTGGTGACATTTAATTTTTATCACCTAGAAATTAAAAAACACCTGGTGTCTAATATATTCCTTTAACATTACGTTTTTTTCCCTTATGGAAATATCATCATCATATTTCATCATTTGTGTACACGTTAAAAACAACATTAGGCAAAGCGACGACCTGTTTCTACTTCAGAGAACTGCTTGGCTTTGTGTCCTTAGCTAGCGTCATTTTCCTGTATGTTTCAAAACAATATTGCAAACATACTTGTAGAAGTAGCAGAAACCGCTTATAAGGATTATCTCCCTCAGGCATAGCTCTGATCCTTCGAAGTTTTTGGCCCCAATCTTTTGGCTTTACATTGACCACTTTTATAAAGTTTTACTTTCATGTTTCGGATTTCCAACATTTCGGTTTGAGCATCACTGAAGAGACATAATTTGTCGAAATGCGCATCTGGTGCATAAAAATTGGTACCGTATATGATTTATATTATAAGCTGTAGACAATGTATACGAGTACATGCGTGCTTCATAACTGTTCTCTATGTTGTTTTTACTTATCTCTGTGATATTTTAATTATCAAAAAATATATATATAATGATGTGAACTAGAAAAGATGCATAAAGTGAATAACAAAGAATATCAATAGAAACTTGTACAAGTCTACCCGATGACAAACATTGTCAATACAAAAACAACAAGTAATATTGACGAAACAATGAAAATATAACCAATATTATTATTGAATAATTAAGTATGTCTTTCATCCAATCACATTCCACGTTTCAATTAAAACCAAATGATAGTGAGTCAACCTAATTTGTTTTACGTGGTATCAGGTGCCTTAAAGAGTAAGCAACACCTGTGAGCCAATTATTAAACTAACAGCATGATAGTTCGATTCAGTGAGCGTGCGGTTTTCATAACATTACTCACTGACTGGCCATTTGGTCTCAATTGAATGAATATTTTTTTGCCTAACAAACGCAATATCCGACAATACCACCGGTAGCACTGACCAATCAGATTGAGTGCTTGTTTACGAGAATACTATACAACATTTTCTAGTAAGTGGTCACCCTACAGAATGTGAAGGAGAACAAGTTCCTGTCCTTTAAGAAAGTAACCATAGGCGTTATGATATAGGGTGTTGTTGTAAATAATAAAATTATTTTATCGCCTTTGTCGGAGGTCCGTGTTGCCCTACACTCGATTTTGTATGTTTTTTTAGAATATGATTACGTTTGACACAATGTTAACTTCGCCTTTTTGTATTGATTTGCTATTAGATGTAGATGTGTTGTTACTAACGACAGAATGCAGAAGTAAAATTCTTGTTTACAAACTAGCTAATTGGTCAGTGCTATCGATGGTATGTGGGTGGATACTTTGTTTGATAAGCAAAATAGTGTTCACTTCATTGAAATCAAACAGCCAATCGATGAGTAATATATTGGCATGCTTACTAAGCAAACTATCACGCTGATAGTTGAATAATTCTAATCAGGTAAACGACGTAATGCGTCATCAAAAACAGCATGCAAAGAACGGGCTAACAATTGGTGTGGAACGTCAATAATCACGTGACGAGAGATGAGATGAGACTACGACTGACCTGGTGTCTGCAGTTAAGCAGATATTTCCGGAGATCACCGAGAGGACAGTAGTCCATGATGAGACACAGGGAGGACGGTTTGGTACAGTAACCTAGCATCCCCACGATATTAGGATGAGATCCAAGCTGCTTCATGGCGTCAATCTCCGTTAAAAGACTTTTTTCTTCCGGTTTATCTGCAAATTCTATACAAAAAGGTGCATTCTGTATTATCTGCATTCTGTGCTGGAGAATCCATTGGGCTAGATGCTTTCGTATTATAACGTTGTGCAGTATTTTGATATATTAATAATTAATGATTCATCTTCTCTGCATAATTTATTTACTTGGCATTGTCTTTACATTTACTTGGCATTAAAGTTTTCGAACACGATGCTAAAAGAAAGCATCTGATATTGTATGTTTAAAAATGTACTTTGAACTACCTTCCAGAAAAAAAAGCGCTCTAATGTTTTAATTCCAGGTTTTTGGGAGGCACATACCTTTGAGCATTTTGACAGCCACGGTGCACATTTTCCCGTCCTCCTGTTCGTACTCGCCCCTGTGCACCTTACCAAAAGCCCCCTCCCCAATTACTTCCAGCAATCGTAAATTCTCAAAGCAGATTTCCATGTCATCTATCAGGAGCGGGTCTATACAGGAGGATTGTGGAGAGGCCAGGTACAGGGGGTTATAGGCCTGTAAAAACACAGCATGTAACAAAAAGCTTCCACCATAATAGCGGGACTTTGTAACTATGCGCATCATATGTAAACTCAATCATACACATATTGAAACCGGAAGCGTAATATTCTTTTCGGAATACAAAAGGATGTGATAAATCTCATTTTTTCTGTTTGATACATTAATTACTCTTTTTTAAATTGATGCACAAGCAAGCATTTACCAATCGAATTTACATTTTTACAATAATGTTAAAAGGTTGGCGAAGAAATAATTGCTCGTTACGACTTGGTTTTCTGACTTCGAACTTACAATCTACTTAAATGTTCATTTAGCTATACTGCTCGTCTAACTCACTGATTCGCACTCACAGGATGAAAATTTACAGACTTCCATCCACAGACCAAGCGTGGCGCGGACTCACACACATATAATGAGTATCCTACAGACTCCCACTTATATAACGAGCATCATACAGACCCACACTTATATAACGATCATCCTACAGACTCACAAACCAAGCGTGGCGTGGACTCACACGTATATAACGAGCATTTTACAGACTCACAGACCAAGCGTGGCGCGGACTCACACACATATAATGAGTATCCTACAGACTCACACGTATATAACGAGCATCCTACAGACTCACACTTATACAACGAGCATCCTACAGACCCACACTTATATAACGAGCACCCTACAGACTCACATAAATAGAGTATATAACTTTTTTCTTCAAGACACGCAACTCCTAGCTCTCATGCCATTAACCACAACGAACTCGTTGTCTTTTATGGTAGTACGCCTTTGATATAAACACTAGGGAACAATGTCATAAAGAAAGTCTAGATACTTTTGCTTCATGGTCACAACACAGTGCACGTTTACACAATATTGATTACTGTTTTAAAGCACTACGGCTGGTATTTGTCGGATATTGGCGATTTGTAGGGTAAAACTTTTCACATGAAAGAAATTAGCGTTTTCATCTCAATCTCTGAGACAATTGGCCAGTTCAGTGGCGACTAATTGTATTAATGAGATATATATACCCGCGCGTAAAACTTGCATCCGGTGAGTAATCGACTAACTCAAATCATCCCTTACGTTTAATATGATTGGAACTTCAACTAAGAGTGTTGACTTATGACTGACTTTAAAGGGCACCAGATAAATCCTCAATTTTATTTTCCATTTATAGAACTGCCACGTTGTAGACCACGTTGGTCTTTTATTAGGTTATTTTGCTTTGTTGTTTTTACATTTCTGACCGGACAGAATGAACAACAACAGTCTGTCAATACAAAAACAACAAGTAATATTGACGACACATGAAAATATAACCAATTATTATTATTGAATTAATAATTATTGCTTTCATCCAATCACATTCCACACGTTCTCATAAAAACCAAATGATAGTGAGGTCAACCTAATTTGTTTTACGTGTATCAGGTGCCTTAAAGAGTAAAGCAACACCTGTGAGCAAATTATTAAACTAACAGCAGTATATTCGATTCCAGTGAGCGTCGTTTTCCATAACATTACTCACTGACCTGGCCATTTGGTCTCAATTGAATAATATTTTTTTGCCTAAAAAACGCAATATCCGACAATACACCGTAGCACTGACCAATTCAGATTGAGTGCTTGTTTACGAGACTACTATACAACATTTTCTAGTAAGTGGTCACCCTACAGAATGTGAGGGAACAAGTTCCTGTCCTTTAAGAAAGTAAAACCGATTAGGTATTATGATATATAGGGGTTTGTTGTAATACAAAATTATTTTATCGCCTTTGTCGGAGGTCCGTGGTGCCTACACCGTTTGATATGTTTTTTGATGAATATGATTACGTTTGACATCAAATTTACTGTCGCCTTTTGTCATTGATTTGCTATTAGATGTAGATGTGTTGTTCTTAACGACAGAAAGTGTCAGAAGTAAAATTCTGTGTTTACAAACTAGCTAATTGGTGCAGTTGCTATCGATGGTATTGGGCTGGATACTTTGTTTGATTAAGCCAAATAGTGTTCACTTCATTGAAATTCAAACAGCCCATTCGATGTAGTAGAAATATTGGCATGGCTTACTAACAACTATCACGGTCTGCATAGTTGAATATTCTAAAGGTAATCGACGGTAATGCGTCATTCAAAAACAGCATGTCAAAGAAACGGCTTAACAATGCGTGTCGGAACATCAATAATCACGTACGACAGAGATGAGAATTGAGAGACTGATGCACGTTCTGGTGTCGCTTTTAAGCCAGATGATTTCGCGAAGATCACCGTGATGAACAAGTAAGTCCATCGATGAGACACAGGGAGACGGTTTGGTACAGTAAACTCTAGCATTCCCCACGATAATTAAGAGATCAGATCCAAGCTGCTTCATGGCGTCAATTCTCCGTCTAAAAGACTTTTGTTCTTTCCGGTTGTCCATGCAATATCTCTATTTTCAAACGGGTGCCATTCTGGTATTTATCTGCATTCTGTCTGTGAGAATCCGATTGGCGCTAGATGCTTCTGTATTATAACGTTGTGCAGTATTTTGATATATAATAATTAATGATTCATCTTCTCTGCATAATTATTTACTTGGCAGTGTCTTAACATTTACTTGGCATTAAAGTTTCGAACACGATGCTAAAAGAAAGCATCTGATATTGTTATGTTTAAAAATGTACTTTGAACTACCTTCAAGAAAAAAAAGAGACTCAATAAGTTATTATTACCAGGTTCTTTGGAGGCACATACTTTTGAGCATTTTGACAGCCACGGTGCACATTTTCCCGTCCTCCTGTTCGCTACGTCCCTGTCACCTATACCAACAGCCCCCCTCCCAATTACTTCAGCACCATCGTAAAATTCTCAAGCACAGATTTCCATGTCATCCTATCAGGACGCGGGTCTTACAGGAGATTGTGGAGAGGCCAGGTAGCAGGGGGTTATAGGCCTGTAAAAAACAGCAGCATGTAACAAAAAGCTTCCACATAATAGCGGAGCTTTGTACACTATGCGCATACAAATCGTAACTCAATATACACATATTGATAACGGAAGCGTAATTATTCTTTTCGAATACAAAAGGATGTGATAAATCTCATTTTTTCTGTTTGATACATTAATTACTCTTTTTTAAATTGATGCACAAGCAAAGCATATTAGCCAATCGAATTTACATTTTTACAATAATGTTAAAGGTTGGCGAGGAAATAATTGCTCGTTACGACTTGGTTTTTCTGACTTCGAACTTACAATCTTACTTAAATGTTCATTTTAGCTATACTGCTCGTCTAACTCACTGATTCGCGCACTCACAGGATGAAAATTACAGACTTCCATCCACAGACCAAGCGTGGCGCGGACTCACACACATATAATGAGTATCCTACAGACTCCCACTTATATCGAGCATCATACAGACCCACACTTATAATAACGATCATCCTACAGACTCACAAACCAAGCGTGGCGTGGACTCACACTTATATAACGAGCATCCTACAGACTCACAAACCAAGCGTGGCGTGGACTCACACTTATATAAGCGAGTATCCTACGAGACTCAACACTTTATAGCAACGGAGCATCCTACGACCCACCTTAT
>CAJDSM010032461.1:15564-41757 GCA_903981925.1 Ostrea lurida
AATTATTATCTGTATGTAAGAAGACATTATTATGTACCTATTTCATGCAATGATTGATCTGTATTCCTTATGTATTGTTTACACCAAAAACGAATGAAGTAAATTTTGAGTAACTATACATTGGCGAAGTAAACAACGTGTTTAACGCAATCATAACCCCCCCCCCCCCCCCCAAATCACAAACATATACAAAGTCGGGTGTAGAGCAACACGGACCTCGACAAAAGCAAAGGCAGGATTAGGTGTCAAGTTAGAATAGGTTCTCAGTACCCCTTGTATGTGGGCAGTCCTCCAGATAAGACCGCAAAAGCTTGAGGCTCCTGTCACAGCAAGTGTTTCACGATAAAGATCCCTCCCTGCTTTAAGCTGTGAGGTGCCGACCAACAGCTTAAATTCTGCAGCCCTTCACACGGCAATTATGAGGGAAAATTTTCGGAGCTAGACATTAATCAATAAGCAGCCAATCAAATTTACTGTTTTTATTACAAAATGATTCATTATGTCGTACCAAGTTTTGTCGTGCATTACTAGTTTGACTTACCTAGTTTAAACGTTTCCGTGCAGCCATTACTCTCTCCGCCACCAGAAATTGCGGAGACGGAGAAACGGTAGCCTATTATACCAGTGGAGTTTTCTTATGACCACCCATGGTCTGGTTTTACAAATACATGTGTGATATAAAATGGCGAAGTAACAAAGTACCAAACGTAATCATAGTCCAAAAAAACACATACAAATTCGAGTGTAGGGCAACACGGACCTTCGACAAAAGCGAAGGCAGGATCAGGTGCCATGGAGGAGTAAGCATCCTCTGCTGACCGGTCACACCCGCCGTGAGCCTGTAGTCGAAACAAAGTAAACGGGTTACCCGTCGTCAAATCTAGGATAAATATGACAGTCTAAAAAAGGGTATGAAACAAATCAGTCAACATATGACTGATAATTTGTAATCGCAAAACAGATAATTATAGCGATCGTAGAATTTGCGAAATGATGACTTTAAACGAGATTCGTTATAACCCTGCAACATCAACTTTTTTTGTAAGTAGTTGGCCTCGCTTTAAAAAATCATCATACGCATGGCATGCTCTTTGCGTATCGAATCAACTGAGACATACACACCTAAACAGGTTGATAGTTGTACATACTACATTAAAAAAAGAAAGTTGACAATTGCAAAATCAAAGTCATCACGTTTATCATATATTATAATGTATTTGTCAGTCTGCCATTAGAGTCAATATTAAGTAAAAATATCCAAATATGACACATCTTCTAGATTCTGTCAGATATCTTTAACAGAATATTCTCATGTATTTCGTATCTTTTGGGGATACAAACAACTTGCATTAAGTCGTAATACAGTTTTTTATTGAAAGATATTTGTATAATGTAAACTACACATGTAAAGTGTATATGAAGTAAACCAAATGGCAAATCGATGTTTGGCGATCCATCACTGACACATGAAATAGTTAAAGTCTAGATTTATCATTACTCACCCCTGGTACATCAGTAAAGTTCACGTGGGGTGTGAGATATTTCAGTAATGTAGTGCGCCACTTTCCGGAAGTTTACTCGGTACACCTTGATTTTGTTGTTTCAAGCTATGTTTGGTGGCGGTTTCCAAGACAACAGTATGTCTCCCGCTGTCATGTTGTGGACAATGTCAACGTAGTATCCACAGTTTTTATCCTGATTTCTGATGGTGATTCCGGGGCTTAAATCGGCGAGAATGAGATTACATGTAACAAGTTATATCATAGCGCTAATAGGCAATTCTGTCACATAAACCCTGTTTGTATGCACCTGTTTGCATATAGGACTGTATGTGTAAAATTTGTATCCAGGAGAGTATAGTGTCATAAGTAACACATCTACACACACATATATTATGTATTTGACTCTTGAGTAAATTTTGCATCATTTGCAGGGTTTATCAAGTTTACACTATAAATAAAATGCAAGTGAACGTGGCTATAACCAACAACGATGAACAGCTAAAAGAAATACAATGTAAATAGATCAACTTGGACTAACCAAAGGAGGTTATGTTTCTTGTCTACTTTTTATATTGAGTAAACTAAGTGGAGTTTTATGGAAGGTTAGACGTACACTTTGAATGAATTGATCAGATTTGCAGCGGCACTTTGGGTATTAGAGCAGCAATTCTGGACAATTTATGAGATCATTTGGACATATTGAATACGCGCCGTAATCAGTTTTTAATCCATGGAATATGTTGGGGATTTTTGTAGTTCCTTATTGACTCTGATTTGCATCCAAAATCTGTCATATAAATTTTCATTTCGCATGAAGGAGATTAAGATGACCTTTATTAATAATACATTAAACATATCTTTATATAAGTTTTATAGTCTCTTGGTACACAATATTAGATCATTTTAATCCTGACAAGACCATTGGTCCTTTGTTCATCATCGAGTACGCCATTTGAAGGCATACATATAATCATATCTGTTTCTATATGACCCAGTCTGCTCGTTTTTAAAGGTCAGCAAGATGGTGCGTATATAAGCTGGAGCATCTCAAAAAACGAGTTAAGCTCACTAACGTTTATACAAAAGAAAATAAATTTCTGTGGTGTAAGGACATTATTTTAACCGCTTACCACAAAGGGAGTAATTAAACGAAGTGGCTGGCAGGCAATCAATGGTGCGATATGACGTCACTCTGAAGTCGCTAACTTTGTTGAAAAACTGGAGTCTACAGAGCTCTGAATGTCAAACTTATAGTCACACCCGAAACCAAGCTTGGGTATCCATAGAGATGCCCTGGTAAAGTCTGAAACAAACTCTGATGTAATATAATTATATTAAGTTAATAGTTCAATAATATTGATAACAATTTACGATTAAGTCAATAAAAATGACAGTGACTTACTGATAAGTCAATCACACGACTTTTATGAGATCCACAGTTAGCAGACATCCAGAATAGTTTGTAAAAACAAGGTTTTTCTGAAATACCAAGACGCAAAGGTTTATTATGTTGACATATTTTTCTTAGAGTCCCAGGGGTTTCGTGAAATATAAAAGCCAGTATTGTAAAACTTGATAACTGGAATTCTACGGTTTTTTTATAACAATAATGGGTGCAATGACTTTATATGCAGCAAAAATACTTGTAGATTAAGAAGTACGCGCACATAAATTGAAAAAAAATGAAATAGAAAGGTTATTGATAGAATTTACGGAAAGTGCCGTTCTGTCGAAGGACGTTGCAGATAGAATGTTCTATCGTTATATGACCGTGTCCTTCGGATCTGATTTACCGATTTTGTATGTGTTTTTAGGACTATGATTACGTTTGATACTTTGTTACTTTCGCCATTTTAATTTAATGATAGAATTCCACCCCGATACTCGCTTCCTAGCAAAACGAAGTTTGTAAATACGGTATGTATGGGCCATTAAATGGATAGAGAAGTTATAAATACCTGTAAACTGAAATTAAACCACTGTATTAATGATATTTGCATTGTAATTAAAGATTTCAATATACATTGTCATGCTGACTTGGCTCCCTCACTTCCGGCAAAATGGCGTCAAATTTGAATCGAGAAATTTCAAACGACTCGTGCGGACACATTTTTCTTGAGATTTTTCTTCATTTAAAGGATTTACAAATATAAGGAAAGGTCTGTTACCAAATAAATAAGACCACATTTTATGTTCATTCTATCTAATAGCTGTAACATTCATTTCGGAGTGAATCAACTTCGATTTGCAACATTGCGAGTATAGGGAAGGATGTTACTAGCTTGAAATACGGATATGTATTTCAATTGCCAGTGGTAAAATTAGAAATTTATATCAAAATTAGGGATTATCTCCCTCAGGCATAGCTCTGATCCTTTGAAGTTTTTGGCCCCAATCTTTTTGGCACTACATTGGTCACTTTTACAAAGTTTTACTTTCATCTTTCGGATTTCCAACATTTAGGTTTGAGCATCACTGAAGAAACATAATTTGTCGTAATGCGGCATCTGGTGCATAAAAATTGGTACCGTATATGATTTATATATTTCTAACTGTGATAAGGGGATCGGATCACAGTTGGAATATTCTAACAAAAGTTGTACGACATCGCAGCGACACGTCGGGAGAGTATTTTTGGTTGTTTTCGAATTTATTTTTCGTTGTTGTGTGTTTACCTACGAAAATAATGAAATCAAATCCCCGACAAAAATTGATGATAAATTAAATTAGATCAAAAAAAAATGTACAGAACAAGTAAAAATTATTACCAGGTACCCAAAGTTATTTACATGTCTGGTTATCTTTACCTATCGAAATATCATTTTAAAAGCATTTGTAATTCAATGGTAATTTAAACTGGGTGACCTCGAGGCCCCTGTGAAACGCATCAAACTGGTCCCACAACTATTAACAGAATCAAGGAAAACATGTTTGAATGCAATTAATCAAGCAAAAGAAAATGTATTTACCAGGTGGAAGTTCCCAGGATAACAGAACCCTGACAGACCGTTCTTCTATTGTTTCGTTAGATACGGTAACACGGCAGGCCTCTGAACTATGGAATCTCCTGGTGGTAAAATAATCCATGATTGGTTCATGTAAACGAAATGAACACGAGAGGACATATAAAACATAGCATTAATGGTCAAATATGTAGCAACATGTAGCATCTCTTAATATTTAATGTTCCTCTCTGAAAGGGCGTTTATCCATCATCTTTTGTTCAAGCATCTTTGAAATATGAATGAAGATTGTTAATACCAATTTATAGTACAGTACAACAATGCAATAACAATGTACAGTATTGTAGCATTTTGGATTTACTGTATGATCGTCGGTTGCACTGCCAATTGTTATAGCTTTTGTAGGGTGTATTTCTCATTGTTATACGCATTGTGGCTGCACTGGTAGATCGTTATAACAGCATTTTGATATGTACTGTAGAATTGCTGTGATAGCATTGTAGACCATACTGTAGAATGTATGACAGCATTTTGATCTGTACTGTAGATTGTTGTGATATCATTGTAGACTATACTGTAGATATGTATGACAGCATTTTGATCTGTACTGTAGATTTATTGTGATAGCATGTAGACCATACTGTAGATATGTATGACAGCATTTTGATCTGTACTGTAGATTGTTGTGATATCATTGTAGACTATACTGTAGATCATTGAAAATAGCATAGTGAACTGTACTGATGATCGTTATAAGAGTATTTTGATCTGTACTGAAGATTGTTAAACAGCATTTTGAACTGTACTGTATATCGTTTTAACAGCGTTGTGAAATGTACTGTAGATCGCATATAATAGAAATGTTGACCGTGCTGTAGATCGTTGAAATAGCATTGTGGACCGTACTGTAACACTGTTACAACATTGTGGGTTGTACTGTAGGTTGGTTTCATAGCGGTGTGTAAGCTATACTGTACCTCCGAAACGTTTTCATCCATTCCGTTTCTAAGACCGCATCAGAGTCCATCCTCAGTAATGCTGGAACGAACTTTAAATTTATACTCCACTTCTGGGTTTAGATCATTTAGTGTGAATCTCGATGCATTCGTCTCCAAACAGAATGTTTATCATATAAATATAATATCATAAAGGCATCCGTTTGACAAAATTTTATGTTATGGTCAGTATGATAGATTGCTGAAAATAAAGACTCAACATGCAATGCCGACATTCGTATACAAAAGAGGACAAAAGCAAAGGCAGGATTAGGTGTCATGTTAGAATAGGTTCTCAGTACCCCTTGTATGTGGGCAGTCCTCCAGATAAGACCGCAAAAGCTTGAGGCTCTCTGTCACAGCAAGTGTTTCACGATAAAGATCCCTCCCTGCTTTAAGGCTGTGAGTGCCGACCAACAGCTTAAATTCTGCAGCCCTTCACCGGCAATTATGAGGGAAAATTTTCGAGCTAGACATTAATCAATAAGCAGCCAATCAAATTTACTGTTTTTATTACAAAATGATTCATTATGTCGTACCAAGTTTTGTCGTGCATTACTAGTTTGACTTACCTAGTTTAAACGTTTCCGTGCAGCCATTACTCTCTCCGCCACCAGAAATTGCGGAGACGGAGAAACGGTAGCTATTATACCAGTGGAGTTTTCTTATGACCACCCATGTCTGGTTCTACAAATACATTGTGTGATATAAAATGGCGAAGTAACAAAGTACCAAACGTAATCATAGTCCAAAAAAACACATACAAATTCGAGTGTAGGGCAACACGGACCTTCGACAAAAGCGAAGGCAGGATCAGGTGCCATGGAGGAGTAAGCATCCTCTGCTGACCGGTCACACCCGCCGTGAGCCTGTAGTCGAAACAAAGTAAACGGGGTTACCCGTCGTCAAATCTAGATAAATATGACAGTCTAAAAAAGGGTATGAAACAAATCAGTCAACATATGACTTGATAATTTGTAATCGCAAAACAGATAATTATAGCGATCGTAGAATTTGCGAAATGATGACTTTAAACGAGATTCGTTATAACCCTGCAACATCAACTTTTTTGTAAGTAGTTGGCCTCGCTTTAAAAAATCATCATACGCATGGCATGCTCTTGCGTATCGAATCAACTGGAGACATACACACCTTAAACAGGTGATAGTTGTACATTATACATTAAAAAAAGAAAGTTGACAATTGCAAAATCAAAGTCATCACGTTTATCAATATATTATAATGTATTTGTCAGTCTGCCATTAGAGTCAATATTAAGTAAATATCCAAATATGATCACATCTGTCAGATTCTGTCAGATATCTTTAACAGAATATTCTCATGTATTTCGTATTCTTTTGGGGATACAAACAACTTGCATTAAGTCGTAATACAGTTTTTTATTGAAAGATATTTGTATAATGTAAACTACACATGTAAAGTGTATATGAAGTAACCAAATGGCAAATCGATGTTTGGCGATCCATCACTGACACATGAAATAGTTAAAGTCTAGATTTATCATTACTCACCCCTGGTACATCAGTAAAGTTCACGTGGGGTGTGAGATATTTCAGGTAATGTAGTGGCGCCACTTTCCGGAAGTTTACTCGGTACACCTTGATTTTGTTGTTCAAGCTAATGTTTGGTGGCGGTTTCCAAGACAACAGTATGTCTCCCGCTGTCATGTTGTGGACAATGTCAACGTAAGTATCCACAGTTTTTATCCTGATTTCTGATGGTGATTCCGGGGCTGAAATCGGCGAGAATGAGATTACATGTAACAAGTGATATCATAGCGCTAATAGGCAATTCTGTCACATAAACCCTGTTTGTATGCACCTGTTTGCATATAGACTGTATGTGTAAAATTTGTATCCAGGAGAGTATAGTGTCATAAGTAACACATCTACACACACATATATTATGTATTTGACTCTTGAGTAAATTTTGCATCATTTGCAGGGTTTATCAAGTTTACACTATAAATAAAATGCAAGTGAACGTGGCTATAACCAACAACGATGAACAGCTAAAAGAAATACAATGTAAATAAGATCAACTTGGACTAATCCAAAAGGAGGTTATGTTTCTTGTCTACTTTTTATATTGAGTAAACTAAGTGGAGTTTTATGGAAGGTTAGACGTACACTTTGAATGAATTGATCAGATTTGCAGCGGCACTTGGGTATAAGAGCAGCAATTCTGGACAATTTATGAGATCATTTGGCAATATTGAATACGCGCCGTATCAGTTTTTAATCCATGGAATATTGTGGGGATTTGTAGTTCCTTATTGACTCTGATTTGCATCCAAAATCTGTCATATAAATTTTCATTTCGCATGAAGGAGATTAAGATGACCTTTATTAATAATACATTAAACATATCTTTATATAAGTTTTATAGTCTCTTGGTACACAATATTAGATCATTTTAATCCTGACAAGACCATTGGTCCTTTGTTCATCATCTGAGTACGCCATTTGAAGGCATACATATAAATCATATCTGTTTCTATATGACCCAGTCTGCTCGTTTTAAAGGTCAGCAAGATGGTGCGTATATAAGCTGGAGCATCTCAAAAAAACGAGTTAAGCTCACTAACGTTTATACAAAAGAAAAATAATTTCTGTGGTGTAAGGACATTATTTTAACCGCTTACCACAAAGGGAGTAATTAAACGAAGTGGCTGGCAGGCAATCAATGGTGCGATATGACGTCACTCTGAAGTCGCTAACTTTGTTGAAAACTGAGTCTACAGAGCTCTGAATGTCAAACTTATAGTCACACCCGAAACCAAGCTTGGGTATCCATAGAGATGGCCCTGGTAAAGTCTGAAACAAACTCTGATGTAATATAATTATATTAAGTTAATAGTTCAATAATATTGATAACAATTTACGATTAAGTCAATAAAAATGACAGTGACTTACTGATAAGTCAATCACACGACTTTTATGAGATCCACAGTTAGCAGACATCCAGAATAGTTTGTAAAAACAAGGTTTTTCTGAAATACCAAGACGCAAAGGTTTATTATGTTGACATATTTTTCTTAGAGTCCCAGGGGTTTCGCTGAAATATAAAAGCCAGTATTGTAAAACTTGATAACTGGAATTCTACGGTTTTTTTATAACAATAATGGGTGCAATGACTTTATATGCAGCAAAAATACTTGTAGATTAAGAAGTACGCGCACATAAATTGAAAAAAAAATGAAATAGAAAGGTTATTGATAGAATTTACGGAAAGTGCCGTTCTGTCGAAGGACGTTGCAGATAGAATGTTCTATCGTTAGTATGACCGATGTCCTTCGGATCTGATTCGATTTTGTATGTGTTTTTAGGGACTAATATTAACGTTGTACTTTGTTTCGCCATTTTATATTTAATGATAGAATTCCACCCCGATACTCGCTTCCTAGCAAAACGAAGTTTGTAAATACGGTATGTATGGGCCATTAAATGAGATAGAGAAGTTATAAATACCTGTAAACTGAAATTAAACCACTGTATTAATGATATTTGCATTGTAATTAAAGATTTCAATATACATTGTCATGCTGACTTGCTCCCTCACTTCCGGCAAAATGGCGTCAAATTTGAATCGAGAAATTTCAAACGACTCGTGCGGACACATTTTTCTTGAGATTTTCTTCATTTAAAGGATTTACAAATATAAGGAAAGGTCTGTTACCAATAAATAAGACCACATTTTATGTTCATTCTATCTAATAGCTGTAACATTCATTTCGGAGTGAATCAACTTCGATTTGCTACATTGCGAGTATAGGGAAGGATGTTACTAGCTTGAAATACGGATATGTATTCAATTGCAGTGGTAAAATTAGAAATTTATATCAAAATTAAGGATTATCTCCCTCAGGCATAGCTCTGATCCTTTGAAGTTTTTGGCCCCAATCTTTTGGCACTACATTGGTCACTTTTACAAAGTTTTACTTTCATCTTTCGGATTTCCAACATTTCGGTTTGAGCATCACTGAAGAGACATAATTTGTCGTAATGCGCATCTGGTGCATAAAAATTGGTACCGTATATGATTTATATATTTCTAACTGTGATAAGGGGATCGGATCACAGTTGGAATATTCTAACAAAAGTTGTACGACATCGCAGCGACGTCGGGAGAGTATTTTTCGGTTTGTTTTCGAATTTATTTTCGTTGTTGTGTGTTTTACCTACGAAAATAATGAAATCAAATCCCCGACAAAAATTGATGATAAATTAAATTAGATCAAAAAAAAATGTACAGAACAAGTAAAAATTATTACCAGGTACCCAAAGTTATTTACATGTCTTGGTTATCTTTACCTATCGAAATATCATTTTAAAAGCATTTGTAATTCAATGGTAATTTAACTGGGTGACCTCGAGGCCCCTGTGAAACGCATCAACTGGTCCCACAACTATAAACAGAATCAAGGAAAACATGTTTGAATGCAATTAATCAAGCAAAAAGAAAATGTATTTACCAGGTGGAAGTTCCCAGGATAACAGAACCCTGACAGACCGTTCTTCTATTGTTTCGTTAGATACGGTAACTACGGCAGGCCTCTGAACTATGGAATCTCCTGTGTGTAAAATAATCCATGATTGGTTCATGGTAAACGAAATGAACACGAGATGGACATATAAAACATAGCATAATGGTCAAATATGTAGCAACATGTAGCATCTCTTAATATTTAATGTTCCTCTCTGAAAGGGCGTTTATCCATCATCTTTGTTCAAGCATCTTTGAAATATGAATGAAGATTGTTAATACCAATTTATAGTACAGTACACAATGCAATAACAATGTACAGTATTGTAGCATTTTGGATTGTACTGTATGATCGTCGGTTGCACTGCCAATTGTTATAGCTTTGTAGGGTGTATTTCTACATTGTTATAGCATTGTGGTTGCACTGTAGATCGTTATAACAGCATTTTGATATGTACTGTAGATTGCTGTGATAGCATTATAGACCAAACTGTAGATCTTTATGACAGCATTTTGATCTGTACTGTAGATTATTGTGATAGCATTGTAGACCATACTGTAGATATGTATGACAGCATTTTGATCTGTACTGTAGATTATTGTGATAGCATTGTAGACCATACTGTAGATATGTATGACAGCATTTTGATCTGTACTGTAGGATTGTTGGGATATCATTGTAGACTATACTGTAGATCATTGAAATAGCATAGTGAACTGTACTGATGATCGTTATAAGAGTATTTTGATCTGTACTGAAGATTGTTATAACAGCATTTTGAACTGTACTGTATATCGTTTTAACAGCGTTGTGAAATGTACTGTAGATCGCTATAATAGAAATGTTGACCGTGCTGTAGATCGTTGAAATAGCATTGTGGACCGTACTGTACACTGTTACAACATTGTGGGTTGTACTGTAGGTTGGTTTCATAGCGTTGTAAGCTATACTGTACCTCCGAACGTTTTCATCCATTCCGTTTCTAAAGACCGCATCAGATGTCCATCCTCAGGTAATGCTGGAACGACTTTAAATTTATACTCCACTTCTGGGTTTAGATCATTTAGTGTGAATCTCGATGCATTCGTCTACCAAACAGAATGTTTATCATATAAATTAAATATCATAAAGGCATCCGTTTGACAAAATTTTAATGTTATGGTCAGTATGATAGATTGCTAAAATAAAGACTCAACATGCAATGCCGACATCGTACAAAAGAAATAAGCATATAGAGAGAAAGCTAAACAGGATTATGTTGATGAATATTTTGTTTATCATTTGCCTCACATACTTTTAAGCCCAAAATAGATATCTGCTTTTACTGATATAAGTACGTGGTCCGTATCTTAAATGCCACTGCCAAGCTGACAGTCTTTACACTCCGTGACATGATAATGCCTTCAAACTGGGGGAATTAAGGACGTCCTTTGGACACGTGACTCGCCAGTATGTTAACGATACAAAATAGACGACATTCTTTGTATAACTTGCCACCAACTTTCCAGCGTCGAGAGGACGCAAAGTTCGTTACATTTGCTAAGGAAAGGTTGATCTATTCTTAGTTATCATTTGACACGCGAACGATTTGGCGCGCAGTACTAGTATAAATAGTATTCCAGGCACGTGTTTGTCATTGTAGCCTTTGTAACAAGACGACCAAAGTAATTCGAAAAGAATCCTTTAGGCGTATGCACTATTGAGGCATGCATGAGTTTTGAAATGCATCGATGCTACGATTATTTCACGTATTTACTATATAAATGTGACCATGCAACATATTCACCTAACCTAGAATAAGCACATTTAAAAATATTGTCCAATTCAATTAGCCAAATAAAGATTTGCTTTAGGTGAAAATAAAGACAAATATTTTGTTTGGCATTTCGCTTGATGAATAGTGTATGTCTTTCGGGAAAAGGGGGTTAGCTTGCTGAATATGATTCCAAAATTGGTATATCCAATATGTACAGTTTAAATTCGTTATACCAAACTCGGTGGGACTGAAAAAATCTTGGAGATATCCGTGGATTTGAAATAGCGAGGGTAAATACTTAGGAGATAGGTGGCTGGGACTTCTGAATCACTTCGCGCTATCTGTATTTTGTCTCTACAACTGTTTATTTTCATTGCGCTATTTACACTTTATAATTAAGCAACCTGTTAATCCGGGGTAAACAGCTAATAAACCGTCCTCACTATGTTGATTAACTGCCATTCTCTTTCCTGGAACGTATCCAGCTTAATTTTCCTCCAGATGGTATAATACTCTGTGACGTTTCTGTCAAATCTTTCGGAATTCCACTTTAAAACGACGTTGAATGTCTGCGAAATGTTTCCAATTGCTGGAACATTGAATCTACACGTCTGTAGGACCAGATGCGTCATTTTACCTGTAAATGTACATACCAAAACAAATTATAAGTAACACTGATAACAAATAGTTACTAATGTAGCAATTCCTATGAATAATATAAAATCGAAAATAAGGCAATATTGTAGTACACAACAAAGAAGGAAAATGTATTTAGAAGGAGAAAACATCTGCTGTGAACCCCCCCCCCCTCCTCCCTTGATTATTGACCATTTAAAAGGAGTAACCCGTAGTCAAAATTACATGTAGCATGTAACGATAGGCCAAATAATAGGGGTGAAATGCACTACACAACATTCGACATAATGTCAGGTTGTATTCGTAAATATAGATCGTTATAACGACTATTAGAACTTGCGAAATTTGGACTTTAAATGTGACTGTTGAAATGCTTTTATCATCGACTGCTTTGTCAGAGGCCTGCCTCGATCTAAAACCTTATCATACGCAGAACAAGCTCTTGTGTTTCGAATCACTTGCGAAAGATAAACATTATATGTGTATGATAATAAATTATCGGTACATTTGATGACGTGAAATTAATCAAATGACACAAAAATAGATAAGTTTTCTAACAGAAGTAGCAATAAATCAAAATATTGACATTTATTTCTTTGGGAGTGGAGAAAAAAGATTATTTCTTTTATCGTTTTTTTTTTCTAAACAAGAAACCATGTTTTACCTTAACTTTGAAAATTTTAGAGGGGGCGTGTCACCGTTAATTCTGCCACTAGAAATTGTCTGAGTATTGTTAATAGATAAATATCTACTTTTTGCACATTGTGTACCAGGAGTTATTGTGCGTAAAACCTACTACTGTGAGAACTTTAATTACTAATGATACATCACAAACAAGTGCAAAGTATGAGCAATGACGTCACACTGTATGTATGTCTGACATACATTAGTAACGATAGTAGCGAAAATGACCTGACATGTCAGAATCCATGTATGTCAAAAGTCAAATAATATATATGTTCCATGTATCCCAGAAGTTTTCAAAAGTCCGTTACTTTATTTCAGAAATCAGAAAATGGTTATGTTTGTTATACAAAACGACATCATGCATTTTTAGTTACACCCTTGAAGTAGTCTAAGTCTAGGGGGGAAACCTTTATAATGCGAATTAATTAGATACGTGTTGCCCTACACTTGATTTTGTATATGTTTTTTGGATTATGATTACGTTTGACACAATGTTAACTTCGCCTTATTGTATACATTAATTGTAGCTATGGGGTAAGTAAATTAAAACTGGTTTTTATTCTAATTACGATGGGATTCTCAGTGATCACGTTATACGGTCACTTACAGAAAACTTGAACGTATAATTAATGTCAAAATATAAAATACGACACTTGAAGTCATTTTAATTACACTAGTATGTGGTGAATGTTTCTAATTCATATGTAGGTCATTTTGAATAAAATAGTCCCCACCCCCTGGAAGAAGACATGCGCCTACAGTGGCACTAATGTGGGTTGAAATTGGTTCAATCCAAAAACGACGGGAGAGTTACATTCATCTGCAGTTAAGACTTTGCTTGTCTTCTTGGAAAATATGTAAATACAGGCCAAGTTTCTTTATCTGTTCTGAAAACGAGTTTAGAAACATGGAGGGGGGGGGGGTTCAGGGGAGTGTCTTAATTAATATTAATACACCATATTCGCACACACACAAAACATTCAAATTTCAACTTGAGTACTCAATCAAACTTTTAATTCCAACCCCTAAAAGGTACTTTATTAAGCTTGCGATGTTTAGTATGCTGAACATTAATACATGAAACAATTTCAAGTTACATATGCGACCACCTCTAACTTATCTTAAAGCGGTCGTAGAGCAGTTCTAATGACTGCTCTGAGTTAACTTAGAGCAGTTCTGCTGACTGCTCTAAAGCTTTACGACTGTTCTAAGTTAACTTAGAACAACTCTGCTGACTGCTCTAGAACAGTTCTACGACTGCTCTAGAATAGAATACTGACTGTTCTGGGTCAGAATCCTAGAAAAGAGCTGTTCAACACTTATATAGGATTTACAACATCTCTGCTGACATCTACGTTGATTCATCAATGTTATACTTAAATGGTTATGTATAATGTACCTCTTATGTCATATGAATATTGACTTGAGTGAATAAATGAATTTGAACTTGGGGATTAGAATCATTGCATGATAAATATAAGACTGGCCTAGGCCTAGAACAGTTTCCCGTCTGCCTTCGACTACTAGAATCACGCATTTTATCCTCAATTTCAATTGGAACCTGACATGTGGAACATTTATTATTAAGATTGAGAGAAATCACTAATCATTTATTTTTCATCGCTAATTCCCCTCAAATTCTGGTTTGGTAATGAAAAATATTTTTTTTTTTAAAAACCCAAAACAACCAACCAACCAACACCCCCCCCCCACCGCAAAACAGATATTGAAATGGAGGTCTATTACAGATTGAACGTCCGATCGGTAAATTTCTTTTAGTTTTTTTTGCTATTAAAACAGTGCATACACAAATAGCGTAAACATTTCGATGATCTCATCCATTGTTATTTGTTGTAGTGTATTTCTACTATTCCATAAATATCTAGCTGTTAACCAGTTGGATATTTCAAATATCGAACTGTTATTCAGTGGGAATATTTCAACACTGCACAAAGGTTCGTGAACAACAAATAAAAAGATATTTGCAAGATAATTATATTTTCAAAAGATTTGCAGAAAAAAGGTAAACAGTGAATTAGAATTTACTTCCATTGACTAATGTAGAATTCAAATTAAAATATCTCCTTTTTAGATTTTGAATAATTGACACTGAGAATGAGCCCAATCACTTTGATCATGAGTAGCAGTTTCACATTTGTAGAACCTGAAAGAAACACGCATGGTGCTCTTCAAATAAATACAATAGCAATCTTGACCTGGAATATTTTTCTCTCTCAACGTCAGAAATAAATTTTATGCAATGTGCATTTTCCTTGACATCATATTTTTCGTCCTTAGAGATATTGTCTGCGTATGATTCCATTAAAATCATCCGTGTTTGACCAAGTTATCAATTTCCTATTGAAAATATTTGATGGGTTTTTTTTCACTATCGATGACATCTGAGTTTTGGATTCTCTTAAGCAATCAATAGAAAAATATCCGCATCAGAAATGCATGTCAGTCTAGGTAAATGTATAGGTTAGGAATGGTGTGAGCAACACTTTTGTAAAGTCCATGTATGATAGGGGTGTTCGGGTCAGGCTATTGTGTAATGCTACATGTACTGTTAGATATATGAATGAAATTTATGCTATTGTGTTTTACAAAGATGGATATATCAAAGGCTCAATGTGTCAATGAAGTTCATCAAGGGGATTTTTTAATTAAGATAAACAACTCGATGATGTTGGATAGTTTAGAAAAAAAAATCCCCTCCTCGGGTCTTCGGCCCTCGGAGAGAATGTATTTCTCTAAAGTAAACAACACCATTTCGTTATTTATCCCTTACATATTGAACGAGAATTTCGCCATTCGCACCAAACTTATTTTTCAATCGTATTTCTGAAAATTGATCATCTGTTCTCTGTATTATGTAAGAAGGCAGTCTATTTAATTTCACAAGCAGCATTTACACTGACCATTCACGTGGGCATTTTACAATTAACTAGCAGTTTCCAAAGCGGTTAATTATATATGCACAGAGCAGTTCTAGAAAAGAAAAGCTATTGAGCTGTTCTAAAATATGATCGCTTGACGTTAACTTACAACAGATCTAAAACTGATTATGATCGCTTTACGTTTGAATTAAGTTAACTTAGAACAGTTCTATGACTGCTTTATGACCGCTTTACGTCTACTCTAAGGTAACTTAGAGCAGTTCTCATGACTGCTTTCCATGATTGGTTGGGCGAGAGGTTAGAAGTGTTCGAATATGTAACAACCACATTTGTGAACTGTTTTAGGAAAGTGTAATAAGATTAAAGTTGCTTTCGTCTTCGAAATGATTTTCGGATCAGTGTTGATTATTGTCGTGTTCAAGTTGACCAAAAATTCTACAACGTATCACTTTTACTGCCGTCTGTTATACTAACCTGGGGCCACAAAACGTTGATTGAAAGAAGCAGTTCGTACAAAGGAGCAGCTCGATAAGCAGGCCTGTTGATCAACACCCTACAAAACAAACGTGGAATCACGTCACGTGCTTTGTCATTCTGGTTAAGGAGATAACAGACTGTGTACATTATACATGCAACTTACACAAGCTATCTGGAAGTTTACATGCTAGTACATACGCCCTTTGACATTACACGATATTTGACAGTTTGCTTTCTTATACATGTAAAGGCAAAGATAACGAACAGTGATCAATCTCGTAAGTCCCAAATAGAATACAAAAACACGAGTTGGGCTAACACGGACCCCCTAGACACATCAGAGGTGGTATCAGGTGCCTAGAAGGAGTATGCATCCCCTGTTGACCGGTCACATCTGCTGTGAGCCCATAGTCTTGATCAGGTAAACGGAGCAATCCGTAGTCAAATCAGTGTGTGAAAAACACATCTTCATTTTTTTCTATATAAAACTAACATGATTTAGAATCTGTTACTGTATATCAACTCGTGGTCTGTTGACCGATCAAAAGTGTACTGTTGACCGAGCAATAAGTCTGTCCAATTTCTATTGGCTACACAAGTCATGTGATGATTTGTCTGCTGTTGTTCAAACGTAACGGCACGTTCACCGTTTCGTAAATTCTATGATCGTTATAACAATTTAGTTTACCAATATGACCTATCATTGAGTCAAATGCTGTCTGATGTGTTTCATAACCATTGTTAAGTCGTTTTTCACACACTGATTTGACTACGGACTGTTCCGTTTACCTGATCAAGACTATGGGCTCACGGCGGCTGTGACCGGTCAACAGGGGATGCTTACTCCTCCTAGGCACCTGATCCCACCTCTGGTGTGCCCAGGGGTCCGTGATTGCCCAACTCTTGTTTTTGTATTACATTTAGGACTTACGAGATTGATCACTGTTCGTTATCTTTGCCTTTACATGATAAAAAAAGGTCAGACTTTAATTTAGAAACAAGAAAAATGTATAATCATTAATCAGTGTATTTGGTATGTTTAATTCTTTAAAGCTATGAACGCAATCACACTATCCTGTTAATAATCTACATGTATAAACTATCCTGTTCATAATCTACATGTATAAACCATGAACATTGAGTGAGAGAAAAGAATTTCCACATATAAAAGAATAGAAGTGTATGACAAAACAGTTATAGACTGTGTCCTCATATAACAGCTGCTTGCTTGACCCGAGGACGGATCTGTTGCCCTCAGCTAATGGATTCGGGCAACTGATCCGCCTATGTCGGATCAAAGAAAGCACCTGTTGTCCTCGAATTCATTCAGTAGATGTATAATATCTACTTACACAAGATATCTGACAGTTCCGTCTAGTTACACATGCTTTCACACTGCTTACACACTGTGTGTGAGTTTCTTTACTATACATGTACATGCTTTATGAGAGTTCGGTCTCCTTACATACGCTTTCCGACACATCGCTTTAAGTACTTCTATACACTTTCTGCGATTAAGCACATGAGAGTTCACTCTGTCACTATTTCCGACACCTCGCTCTACTTACGCACGCATCCCGACATTTCTCTGTATTCTGAAGCGGCTTGGTGGAACAGGGAATCAGGCACTGGAAAAGACAAAAGCATTACTAATTGGTAATATATCATTTAATGCCCCAGAAGGGTCCTCAGTCACGCCTCCTTCCACTATCATCCTAAAATTCAAGTTCATTCAACTGTTTGTCCCCTACCTGTCTGTCTTTGGCTATGTTCGACAGCAAGCAAATACATTATCGATAACTTCTCTATATTTCTCTCTAGAAGAGTGTTTAATTGGTACCCAAGTTTCTAGTTTTCTGCCTCATTATGAGTTTTTGTTCAATATTTTCTATTCAATTATCATTTTAATTGATATTATATCTCGAAATTTGCTTACAATTGGTATGTGTGTATGTACAATGTATGTACGTGCATGCATAAATGTATCCATCTGAAAGACCCCGTTGGGGCCCGGGTTAGAATAGATCCATAGTGCGCCTTGCTTGTCGTATTACAGACGACTAAATGGAGCTCGGAGACCGTTCCCGTGGGGGTCCCGGTTAGAATAAGTCCTCAGCATCCCCTTGCGTGTCGTAAGAGGTGACTGAATGGGGCGGTCCTTCGGATGAGACCAGAAAAACCGAGGCCACGTGTCACAGCAGGTGTGGCACGATAAAGACCCCTCCTTGCTCAAAGGCCGTAAGCGTCGAACATAGGCCTACATTTTGCAGCCCTTCACCAGCAATATTGATGTCTATGAGTGAAATATTCTCCAAAGGGATGTAAAACAACAATCAATCTGAAGGATTCAAAAATTACATCTGAAGGCTACAAAAATTCCTCCGCGTTATCCTTACCTGTCTACAAGTTGAAGTGCTGCATGAAAGTTGACCGACTTCTTTGAAATTCTACAATAAACAATGTTTGAAATTAAAAAGTGGGTATTTAGGAAGAGAACTTTAAAGAACTTTACAGAATGACTACCGTGTACGTGATAGAGAATATGGAAAACCATGTACATGTACGTCTTTTGTTTGCCTAATAACACCTACTGGTCGCTGTCCTCTAAAGATTGGAACGATTGCTTTGTACGTGGAAGGTCCCCCGTGGCGGCGTCAAACCCAAGACGTTTGACACAGGTTCTTATTGCTAAATCATCAAGTCCTTGACATTATAAAAAAAAATCTCAGGTCTTTCAGATATAACAAAATGCAGTTTTGTGAGTCACAGTGGCGTTAGAAAGATTAATACAATCCTTCATTAGTGCAAGTGTGTTATAGGGAAATTCCACCGAGGGGGCAAGATTCGCAATCTAGGACAAGCTTTGTCAATTCCTAGACAGCGAATCTTGTTCAAAAGTGAATATGGTTTTTTCCCCATTTTACCTATAGATTAGTGCATGAATTCAGGAGATTTGTGAAAATTCAAAATTTGATACCAGAATCTTCTTTTGATTTTCAGCACAGAAACTAATTAGACAGGCAGAAAGGACGTACCCGAAAATGGTTTACATTAAAAGTGTTAAGTAGAATCCCAAGGTTGGCCACAAGGAAGCTCTATCAAACAGAAATTTAAAGAAGACAATACAAAATAGTTTACTACACCGTGTAATGTATATATCATAGAAAATATGTGACGTCACAATCAATGACTTCAGCAGTGTGAGATGGAAAAATCTCACATGGCTGTCTAACATGTGTAAAGTCGATCTCATACTGGTGATAATTTGAAAAATTGAACTCAATATAATGTAAGCGATAACATAACATTTATAATTAGAATGAAATGAACCAACACTGACACGACCTTGACCGCATAGGTCAAGCTTAACGGCACTTAACCTAGTGGTAATGACGTCTTTATACATGCATATGAGTGAACAATTCTCGAATCGGACATATACCAACTGACAAACAAACAAACGAATTATCATAACAAACTTTTAATTCTGCGTTTTATCATCACAGAAAGTAAAATCACACACAATACTTGACAAGAAAAAACACAAAGCACTCCATACGTGGCAGATGTCGTACACGCTTTCCGCCTCTATCTGTATAAAGACAATGACAAAAAATTGTGAAAAGTTGACATTCATTACGAGCGTTGCAATAACGATTTTTTTTTTGGCAATTGTTGCATTTGCTTACAGTTAAAAAGTTTAATCAAAATAATAAAAATAGGATGCACGAGAGAAAAATTTAAATCTTGAACATAGGAATAAAGGTGGTATATACATGTAGATATAGGAAATATCATAACGAAGTAGGTGCATAAAAGGGAATATTAAGCTTTTCGGTTTTTGCGGTTGAACAGTAAACGTCGTACGTTTATATTCAAGTGAAACTTTTACTACCCTTTGTGTTAAAAATGACGAGTATGTCACGTTCACTTGTTATCTACACATACGATATTATAATTAGTATTGTGTGAGGTCTTTGTTCCACAAATTCGTGCTATTATCTCCATGGTGGTTATTGTCATCAATCTTAGTTAGACTACCATAGGTCCTCAGCATCCCCTTGCGTGGCGTAATGGGGCGGTCATTCGGATGAGACCAAAAAAACCGAGGCCCCGTGTCACAGCAGGTGTGGCACGATAAAGATCCCTCCCTGCTCAAAGGCCCTGAGTGTCGAGCATAGGTCTAAATTTTGCAGCCCTTCACCGGCATTGGTGACGTCTCCATATGAGTGAAATATTCTCGGTGGGACGTAAAACAATAAATAATCAATCAATCAATCTTTCGTAAAGGTCAAAATATGACCCCTAGAATGAACCCTGACACGCAGCCTACAACAGTGAAGATACAAAAATTACACTCGTAACAGGAAGGAACGCAGGGACCCTGGGAACACTAGAGATGGGACCAGGTGCCTTAAAATTAAGAATAAACATTCCCTGTTGAGCGATCGCATCTGCGCGAATCATATACTTTGATGATGCAAACAGTTTAGTCCGTAGTTAAAATCAGTATGTAATAAACGGCGTAAAATTTTTCAAAAACTGTTGGAACAAGGAACTTTTTCCTCATAGAAGTTATATCTTTTGAATGACCTTGGCCTTTTAAAATGACCTTCAGTGATCTAAGAACGAAAGTTCAATAACTGTTTAAATATTGTTGAAGTGAAGGTTTATTTTCATATACAATATATATACTACGTCACCTTGACCTTTACAAAATGACCTTAAGTAATTTTTTATTGAAAGTAATTTGCTTATCACTTATGTATGTGTTATATGGCCAATAATTATTAAAAAAAACTGTTGAAGTAAGAATTTTTTCATTGTACAAAATACGTGTCCTCGGTGACCTTGAGTAACTTTTGCCTGAAACCCGTTTGACCGATACTTGTTTGTGGAATACACATCTTCAATACATGTTCAAAAATATTTAAAAAAGACACTTTTTACATATATGTGGCATATTCTTTGAGTGACCTTGACCTTTGAAAATGACCTTGATAAAAGCACCCTGTCCAAGCGAATATCATGATCAATTATGATGAATTTACAATAAAAGGATTAGGAGATGGGAACTTATGTTTAAAAACTATTGAAATAAGGAATAGTTATATGTTCTGGGTGACCTTGACCTTTCCAAATTGACCTTGAAAGTCTTAGTTCACAGGACCTTGTCCCAAGAAACATTTATGGCAAATTGTATCAATATTTCTGATGAATGGTTTAGGATAGGCTCCCCCGAAAAAAAAATCGGGGAGCATAAAAACCTAAAAGTTTGAACTTGAGATCAAAGTCAAGGTTATACAGAAGTCATGAATGTACGCGACACATTCTCTCATGGTGATACAGTGTCTCATGGTATTACACCCACATGTCAAATATAAAAGTTAGAAAATTATACCTTTGAACTTCAGGTCAAAAGTTAAACTCATACAGGTCATGAATGTATGTGATACATCATCTCATACTGATACCTCTATATGTTACATATGGTATACCTACGTCAAAGAACAAAGACGTTATGACCTGGACATAAATTTGCACAGACAGACAGACTGACGAGTACACGACACATCGTCTCATATAGATGCATCCATGTGCCAAACACAGGATGCTTATGGCTAAGAACAAAGAAGTTATGACCCGGACAAAAAATCATGTTAAAAAAATCTTATAATTCTGACCTTGAGGTCAAAGGTAAAGGTCATACAAAGGTCATGAATATACGCGACATACCGTCCCATAGGGATACACCAATGTGCCAAATATGGTATGCCTACCTCAAAGAACAGAGAAGTTATGGCCCGGACACAAATATTCACAGACAGATGGACAGACGGACTCACAGACAGACAGACAGACAGTGATTTCTATATACCCCACACATTTTGTTTGCGGGTGATATATAATAACAAATTTCAAAGGATGAAGTGCAGTCTCCATTTGTGCTGGCCCCTTTTTACATTGACTACAAACTCAAAACTACTACACTAAAGTTAGAATTTTATACATAAACGCCACAAAGAATGATTTCTGAAAGCTTAAATTCATAGTTCCCTTTGTTTATTGTCATGTGGAATGCTGAAAAATCGACTGATTTCTAAACCTCATACCGGGCAGTTTTCGTCAAGGTTTGTAATCTTTCATTCCTTCATGAATAATGATAAACGGAGTGGGCGGGTCTAAACAGAATGAACAGACCGCGTGCGATCCCCGTTTACATAGAACAAATCAATAAACACAAACGTCAATTTCACACTATTCTAATTCGATGTATATACATTTTAATTTGACTTTATATACTAAATATTCACACAATTTAGCACATAATATATATTCCTATCTTCTGAAGGAACATTGAAAGGATATGCGATAATTTTTTGATTGCACAGTTAATCCATGCCTGCATTGTGGCGCCAGCATGTATGGTGTAATTTTATAATAAAATATATGTAATGCTTGTAAAATTATTTTGAAGAATGATATAAATCAATACTATGTGCATTTTCACCTTGCAAATTGTGTAAAAACCTATCATTTGTGTTAAGAAAGATTAACAGATTTTATCATTCGCTTAGACTCAAGAGTTCCTCTGGACTGACTCTCAAACACCCGCTCCCTGTGCAGGAGAGTGGAGTGGACCGAAAAACCCTTGGCTAGCGAATTCTGGCTTTGAAAACTCACGTATATAGTTAAATAAGTTATAAATTATCTAAATACAATTTATAAAGTTAGATTAAGTGTGTTGGTAAAAAATTATGGCTGCATACGAAGACAAACTTCTCCTTATTTAAAATACGTAGCACGTTGACAAGGACTATTGACAAGCGGACAATGCATTCAAATCACGTAGTGTATCCCGATATTCCTTGTATATGAGGCAAGATGATTCAAAGGTAGGTCATGGAGTTCATCTAGTTCCATAATGGAAAGTGTGGTGAAATTCGCCCAATTTACTTTTTTAAATGCTCATTAACATACGGTATCGCTGTACCGAATTTAAGTTTTTAATCTATTCAAAACAGCCTGAATCCTTAAACCGTACGTTTCCTCGAATTTATGTTTCTGGATCTGTAAATGTTTGGGCATGGCTTAATGCCTATGGGAATTTCAGTTAATGAGGAAACCCCAAGCTTAAACATAGACATATATATCGTTTGTAGTGAATGTATGCGCCATATAACATTGAAATCATGAAAGTACAAATGTTAATGAAGTGAACCATGTAAATTCTAGCACGAAACAAGAAAATATATTTTTATAAATACATGTACATGTATACTGGGGGCCGCAGTGCATAGCCATTTCTCTTCATCCTTTCGTTATTTCGATTTTGATTTCTTATTTGAAATTCTGAAATTCGTTAAAGCGGATTAAATTTGTTATAAAACGAAATGTAATTTTCGTAATAACTGGTTAAAAAAAAAAAAAACAACGGATTTCAAAGATTTCAAAATTAAATTTGAAGTAGCGAATACCAAAATTCGTTACATCAAATTGCATACTAGGTGATTCGTTATGACAAATAATCTAAAATCGTGTTGATCTTGCTGCATCTTCGTCCAGATGCATGTATCACGATGTTGACTTTATTTCAAACGTCTTGTTTTAACATATTATAATCATTTGTTTTGAGAAAGCAAATTCCTTGTTTATGAATTTAAAAATGCATAATTTCAAACTGTTTCATCTATTCGTAGTAAATCGGCACTTCTTTTTCATGAATCATATTCTGCATTTGATATCAACAGTTTTATAAACCGTAATATCGAATTTGATAGTATGATAACCAGTTTTAGAATTCATATTTTCAAATTTAATTCGTAATTACAAATTTAAGAAATTCATTATAGCAAATTTAAGGTAGATCTCTACACAGTCATAATAGCTGACTTCCTTTCGAAACATGGATGAAAATATCACTATCAGAGTTATATGTTAATTTATTTCAAATTTAAATGCCTAGATGAGTAGCTCAGTAAGTTAGCACGTTTCCTTCTGAACTGCAAATCCCGGGTTTGATTCCAGCAGGGGGGGGGGGGGTTATATTTTTTTTTTCAAATTGCTTTCTACTAAAACTGCATTTTGGGACGAAATAGAGTGAATTTTAATTTTTTTTTCTTTCGAAATATTGTTTATCATATCCTTTACTTTTCATCCTCGTCAAATTTCTCTGGTCTAGCATTCCACCTTAAATCTTTATAACGAATTTAAATTTTGAAATAACAAAATATGTAAAAACATATTCTGGAATTCATTACATGTTTTACAAATTCATAAATATTTTGATAGGTCCTAAATGGACTTCCGTAAACGACCCAGTTTAATTGCGAGGTGTTTATATAGAAGCTAAACACAGCGAGGCCTACGGCGTAGTAAGCATTCTGTTCAGGCCATTTCACGAAATACTAATGAGCACCAGTTGACTATGTAGCGTACAATATATACTCAGGTCGGTGCTCCCAATAACCACCAAGTCCCACATTTACAAAAAAAAATTAAAGATAGAATTGAACGTGCATTTATAAATGATAAAATATTGTAATTCGTCAGTAAACTTTTGATTTATCTGTACGCTTTTAATCAAGAAAAATGAAATCATGACATGCTCTCACTTCCTTCACAAAAATAGTTTGATATTGGGTTTTTTGAAATAAAGCACTTTGATTTCTACTTTGAATTTGATTATTATTTTTCTTATTTATTTTTCTTTCCTTTTCTCCTTTTCTTATATTGTATATAACACTAGGCCTGGTTTTCAACGATTTAACATTTATTTTTATAATTTGACTTGTCCAAAAATGAATAGTACATGTAATTGCAGTTTATTATCCCCTAGCAACTAGTTGCGGAAGGGATATACTCTCGTTGACGTGCATCCGTGCGTATGTATGTTGTATGTGTGTCCGGAACATTGAGAACAAGTTACAAGCAATAGCATTCATCAGAGATATTCAGGGTCAGAGGTCAAAGTATCCTGGTAGCGACGAGTTTCCGCAAATATTTTATTTAAATTCTTTTGGAAAGATTTAAAATTTTTAATATTACGAGCAATTAATATTATTTTCACAAAAGAAAGACCTATTTGTGTTTACCGAAGGTGGAAAGAAATTGGTCGTCCATTACTCTATTTCATGTCTTTTATAAATTAGTTCTTGTTTTCAGAGTCGTGGATTAAAAAACATTAGATTCAATTATTTCAAATATATAGTCTGTATTCATGAAAGAAAGATATATTGGTAAAATTGCTACATTTATCTATGATTTAATGGCATACTTATACAGAAGACTCTATAGTACTTTAGATTATAGAGTGGATTAGAATACGAATTTCGAAGCATCTATATTACAATTTGGTTATTTATCTGAAGAAATCAATATTGAAAGAGGCTGCCGACAGGGGGACCAAGTTGCTCAATGTCTGTCTTCCCTCTGTGCTGGGATTTTGAAAATTCTTGTGTTACAAAATACTAATATATTAAAGGTATTCCTATCACTGACAAAGAAAACAAAATCTCTCAGTATGTTGACAATGTCTCTCTCTCTTTTCCTTGAAGACTCAAGAATTCTTTATTTGTTGCTTTTGATACAAATGTACCTTACATTTCTTCTATAAATTTTCCGGTCTATAGATAAATAGTTTAAAAACGAAAATTGTATGAATTGGTTAACAAGAATCAAGCCGAGTCAAGATATTCATTACATGCTAATTTAAAACAGTACATTTTCCATGGCTGTGTAAAAATAGGTTTCCAACCTTGTGTGGTTTA
>CAJDSM010032462.1:0-12159 GCA_903981925.1 Ostrea lurida
GAGCGTCGGAGAGCCTGAACGCAGCTTCCAGAGAAAGAAAAAGGTAGTCGCTTGCTTGAAAGGAGAGGGAACTTATTCCTAAGCAACTGACCAGATAAGTGAGTAATATAAGGGCAGAAAGCGCCTGAACGCAGCTTCAGAGGAAAAAAAGGTAGGTCGCTTGCTTGAAGGAGAGGACTGAAATCCACAGCAGCTCCAGAGGAATCAAGGAACTTATTCCGAAGCACTGGACAGGAGTATATAGGGAGCTTGCTTGAAAGGAGAGGACTAAAAATCGCAAGCAAGCTCCAGAGAATCAGAAATTTATTCCGAAGCACTGGGACCAAACAAGTGAGTATTATATAGGGAAGCAGGAAAGAGCCTGAAACGCAGCTCAGAGAAAGAAAAAAAGTAGTCGCTTGGCTGAAAGGAGGATGGGACTGAAATCACGATAGGCCAGCTCCAAGAGAATCATAACTTATTCCCGAAGCAACTGACAGATAAGTGTAGTAATATAAAGGAGCAGAAAGCGCCTAACCCAGCTCCAGAGGGAAAAAAGTAAGTCGCTGCATTGAAAGGAGAGGACTGAAAATCAACAGGCAGCTCCAGAGAATACAGGAACTTATTCCGAAGCACTGACAGTGATACTATAGGGGAGCGGCTTGCTTGAAAGGATAGGACTAAAGAATCGCCAGCAGCTCCAGAGAATCAGAATTATTCCGAAGCACTGACAGACAAGTGTAGAGTAAATATAGGGGAAGCCAGGAAGAGCCGAACGCAGCTCCAGAGAAAGAAAAAAAGGTAGTCGCTGCTTGAAGGAGAGGACTGAAATCACGATAGTGCAGCAATCAGAGAATCAAGAACTTTATTCCGAAAGCACTGACAGATAAGTGAGTAATATAAGCGGAGCAAGCGCCTGAACGGCAGCCTTCCAGAGGAAAAAAAGGTAGTCGCTTGCTGAAAGGAAGAGGACTAGAAATCACATGCAGCCTCCCAGCAGAAATCAGAACTTATTCCGAAGCACATGACAGTGAGTATTATAGGGGAGCTTGCTTTGAAAGATGAGGACTAAAATCGCAGCAGCTCCAGAGAATCAGAATTTATTCCGAAAGCACTGCACAGACAAGTGAGGTAATATAGGGAAGCAGAAAGAAGGCCCCGAACGCAGCTCCAGAGAAAAGAAAAAGTATGTCGCTTGCTTGAAAGGAGAAATCACGATAGCCAGCTCCAGAGAATCAGAACTTATTCCGAACACTGACAGTGGGGAGTACTTATTAGGGGAGCAGAAAGAGCCCCGAACGCGGGGACTCCGGCCAAATCAGAAGGTAGTCGCTTGCCCTTGAAAGGAGAGGAACTAAAATCGCCAGCAGCTCCAGAGAATCAGGAATTTATTCCGAAGCACTGGACAGTGAAGTACTATAGGGGGCAGAAAAGGCCTGAACGCGACTCCGGGGAATTAAAGGTAATCGCTTGCTTTGAAGGAGAGGACTAAAAATCGCCAGCCAGCTCAAGAGAATCAAAAATTTATCCGAAGCAACTGACAGTGAGTACTATAGGAGCAGAAGAGAGACCTGACCGCGGGACCCAAGTAGTTGCTTGCTTGAAAGGAGAGTACTAAAATCACATCATCTCGAGAAAATTAAGAATTTATCTGACGCACTGACAGTGAGTACGTATATCTCGGTTGCCATTGCCTACTATAGGGGCTCAGAGAGCCTGACTGCGACTCGGAAATCAAAGGTAGTCGCTTGCTTGAAAGGCGAGGACTAAAATCGCAGCAGCTCCAGAGATCAGAATTTATTCCGTAGCACTGGCAGTGAGTACTATAGGGGCTCAGAGAGCCTGACCGCGACTCCGGCAATCAAAGGTAGTCGTTTGCTTGAAAGGAAAGTAACCAAACTGCTGGTGGTCGTTGTACAAATTACGCTGTAAATATTTGTTCTCGGGACCAAAATAAAAAAAAACCCGAATGCACATTGGAGATCTGTATATCATACTATACTTTATAAGCTCTTGTGCTAATCTTATTTTCTATTGGGCGTTTTATTTTGCAGATATGCATAAAATGGCAAACAAAGGAATTAAAGCTACAATATTTTTCTCTTTCTTCGTTTACTTGAATTGCAAAGTATGCTATTGTGTATCATATTCTTTATTTCAGGATTGCGATGGAAATACTTGTTCTCAGGATCAACTAATAAACCCAAATTAGCATTGAGTGTGCTGGAATATCCGTATATCATACTAATGGTTGCTTGTATATTGATTAACGTTCCTCTCAACTCATATGGAGACGTCGCCATGTTCTTCTCCTGCTAGTCCGTCAATGTCGTCGGCAAAACGCAAGTTGGTAATTCTTCTGCCTCCAATGCTGACTGTTCCATTGTGCTCTTCTAGTGCGTCAGTCATGATTTGTTCCAAGAAGATGTTGAAGAGAGTTGGAGAGGTGTCCCGAACCAGTCCCCTATGCTTCCGTTGAGGTAAACTGCGCTGGAGGCCTTGTCATATAGTTGTTGTATGGTGTTGATCAGATTGGCGTTGATGTTATACATCCTCATGGTTGCCCATAAAGCTGCATGCCACTCTGTCGATNGCCCATAAAGCTGCATGCCAGACTCTGTCGATGGCCTTCTTAAAGACATGGTAGAGGTTCTGTTGGTGTTGGAGGTACCTCTCGCACAGTATTCTGAGGTTGAAGATCTGTTCTGTTGTACTGCGCCCTCCTCTGAAACCTGCTTGTTCTTCCGAAACCTTTAAATAATAGTATATGGCACCATTTAAGCCATGTGTAAACGAAGAAATACTTGCAAAGCTCAAACTATCATATAAATAATCTTTCTACAGTTTAGAAAATGAAAATGCGTTACACATGGCTTGAATAGATGGCTAGCGTCCCCGTCGCGGTGCCGGGCGTCATACCTTCACGTCATTAGCCTTTCCATAAATTAAATGTACATTTATTTAAAGTGGTGAAATGTCTTTTTTTTTAAACCAATGGCTACAAAAGTGAACGTGTGATGGCAGATAGCCATTTGTCCCAGCGGACTGGACAATTCTCTTGCATAAAATGGTATCTCATATATGTTTCTAAATTACAGAAAATGGACACAATCGACGCTACTCTATTGCAAATGGTTGGGCTGTCATACAAAATGCAACAAGGGAAAGCTTAGCGCAAAACAATATGACATTGCTTAATGCTCTCTCGGAGAAAGTGACAAAGGATGTGAATCAGATCAAAAATGCTTTGAAAAAATGGAACGCAAAATTAACAGCCTTCGCAGAAAAATGAAGGCTCTAATTGAAAGAGAAAATCCAAGAAAGAAAAGCAGGAGGTAGAGGTTTTTTAAGAGGCTAAAAATCAAATAACTAGAAGATGAGTCCATCTTCTCTTCAATCTAAATGCCAAAGACTGAAAGAGAGCTAGAATTCCCAGTTGCCTGAGATGTTAGTATCTGGAGAAGAGGACACCAAAAGATGTGATAAGGGAATTAAAGTTCACTTTGTGACAACAGAACAATGCGTGATAGCAGACAATATTCCATGACTGTACATTGTGGTATTTGTTTAGTGCAGTAGCACAAATAGCCATGACTTTTGTTGGTATATAAAATTTCATTAAGATAGCAAGACAATATCCATGACTGTACATTATTACTTGTATCGTAATGAAATGTTTTGTTTTGTGCAGACAATAGCTATGACTTTTACATTATCTATTAAAATGCATTTGCTTCGTATTGCAACGCCTTGAGTATTTACATATGAATTGAACTTGTAATCTTTTTGTAGTAGAAATAAGTTTAAGATTTTGAAGAACATGTGCACATAGCCAAAGACAGTGTAATATTATATTTGAATTGGTAAAAGCTCTCTGAAATACTTATCAAAAAGCACTAGTAAATTTTTCTCTGATACGTTTTTAAGTAAATTTTGTATTTCAGAGCAGCTTTAGGAGACACATTGTAAGTGTAATGTCCTCCATTGTGGATTGAAATGCAATAAAGTTTTGTTTCAGTAGAAACTACAGATATGAGATAATAGACAAAGACGGAATAGCGAAACCCCCAAACACCAGCCAATATACCCTAGGTAGAACAACAAGACTATGACGAAAAGGAAAAGATCCTACTCTGGTAGAGAGAATAGAGACAAAGATAAGAAAAGAAAACGAGAATCACGTAACCAAAACAAATATGAACAGGAGTCAGAAACAGTGTCTCCAACCGAACGTCCACCACCATCAAGGATTTATCAAACATCTCCAGATGGGAACTGCCTTATCATTTGCGCTCACTGGGACAGAAAACCACCATTATGAATTAAGAACAAATATTTGTAATTACATTTCTGTGCATGCACAGACCTTGGAAGCATTTTTGCCGATTCCTTTTCTAAATAATGGAGAACGATATTTGAAGCAAACATCGATGAGAAACAGTGGCACTTGGGCGACAGAAACAGAAATATTTGCCGCTGCTTATATGTTGAACATGAACATATATATCTATACGAAGTACGGGCGGCAGTGGAGTTGGTGTCAACATTGTCCAAATCAAGCTGAAACTGTTGGAAATATATACCTGTATCACCGCAACTTGAACCACTATGACGTCGTTCTCGACATTCAAGAAATAAACACAACAAAATCGAATTGTAGAGAGAATCAAAAAAGGCGTGAAAAAATGATATACCAGTGTGACTCTACTTACAGGGACAGAAGGAAAACTCGACAGAAAGAAAATTACCACAAAAATCCAGTCTTAAGAGACAATGTGAAGGAAAGAAACAGAAACCATGGTCATACTAAATATCATTCAAATGAAGTCTTCAAACACAAGAAAAGACTCTCTATTTTAGAAAAATATCATGAAGATAAAGCCTTTCGAGAATCATCAAATGCAAAGTATAGAACCAGCGAACATCACGAAACAAAAGAAAACTGCTTCCAAAGAAAATATCGACAAACCTTAGTTTTCAACAGTCCGTGGAAAGATGCTTCAAAAGAAAGATACTGAAACGGACTTAAGTTTCAACACCACGTGAAAGAGAGCTTCCAAAGAAAAATCTCGAAACGACTAGTTTCCAACAACACGTGAAAGAAGCTTTCCAAAGAAAGATTCAAACGTCCTTAGTTTCCAACACAACCACAGTGAAAGAAGCTTCCAAAAGGAAAATATCGACAAAGCCTTAGTTTTCAACAGCGCGTTATAGAAGCTTCCAAAGAAAAATATCGAAACGACCTTAGTTTTCAACAGTCCGTGAAAGATGCTTCAAAAGAAAGATATCGAAACGACTTTAGTTTCCAACAACGCGTGAAAGAAGCTTCACGACGAAAATATCGAGAAAACCTTGGTTTTCAGCGACGAGTGAAAAATGCGTCCAGACAGAAATACCAACAAAATGCCAACTTTAGAAAAGGTGTGAAAATCTACTCAATTTTGAAATATAAGGAAAACAAACTTTTTCGACAATTTGTCCGGGCTTCTTCCTTGAAACGTTACGCATCAAGACCTCTCTTTCGCTATAACTTAAAGAAGAAACTTTTTCAACAATATCACAATAGTCCAAGCATACAGCTAAAGAAAAAACTGTTAGTGAAAGAAAGGAGGAAGTCATTACAACGTGCCTTAAAAACCTTTTTCCATAATATCAAGCAAACACCAGTATATCCATGCATCGTCTGTGCGAGAAAATTATATAAATCACAGGTGAAATCGTGCAAAAGATCAAAGTATTTAGATGGAAAATACCCAGATAATGCGAAAAAGTGCATGATTGGACAATATACTTGCGATTCAAAAGAATGGATATGCACTACTTGTGACAGGCATTTAACCTCCAAAGTAACATCCCGCCTCAGGCGCTTGCAAATGGTTTACATCTGACGCCACTTCCTGAACAATTGAGCACTCTGAATACTCTTGAAAGACAACTTGTTGCTCTTCGTATTCCATTCATGAAGCTTTTATCATTGCCAAAAGGTGGACAGAAAGGAGTTAAAGGTCAGATTGTGAATGTACCATCTAATATCAATAGCGTAACATCGTCACTGCCTAGAACAATACATGATGCTCAGATGGTGAAGGTAAAGCTTAAACGAAAGTTGTCTTACAAAGGTCACCATCAATATGAATGGGTTAATCCAACAAAAGTTGTATCTGCGGTTAAATATCTCGTGCAGAACAATCTATGGTACTCTAATATAGCCTTCAATGACAACTGGTTCGATTCCAACAATGACTCGGATTTGATAAGGACTGACGCACAAAATGATAGCACAGATGAAGAAGATTCAAATGAGGAAATTGTACAGGCACATCCAGTAGAAACGTGTTCACAGCCACTTGATTTGGGACAGGAATATTTAGATACCAACAATAATGTACTTTGTGTGGCCCCTGGAGAGAACCAGACACCTCAGAGTATTTTTGAAGAAAAGGGAGCAGATACAATGGCATTTCCATCCCTGTTTCCAGATGGAAAATATGGATTTTTTCAAGAGAGGCCAGTTAAACTTTCACCAACAAAATACTTCAATGCACGTTTATTTTGTGCCGATGACCGTTTTGCAAAAGACAATCAATATATCTTTTACGCTCAATTCATGATAGAAATGAACAATATCAAATCAAACATCTCAATTGCATTGCGTAAAGGAAAAGGAGTAACCGATGATGGAAAGAAAGTAACGGCTTCAATGCTCAAGGATGCGGAAAACTTGCAACAGATATTAAAATCCGATTCGGGATTTCGTTTTCTGCAGCCTGTCCGAGGATCTCCCCCATATTGGCAGAGGACGATGAAAGATTTATATGCAATGATCCGTCAATTAGGAATACCAACATGGTTTGTGACATTTTCCGCAGGAGAAACAAGGTGGGATGAGACTATGGATGCTCTGAAACCTAACAATGATAAAAGAGCAACTAAAGACATTGAATGGACAGAAAAATGTCACATCATAAGGGAAAACCCGGTGATGTGTGCAAGATTGTTTAATAATCGGGTTCAAAGACTCTTTACCGATCTCATTATGTCACCAGCGAAACCAATTGGAGACGTGATGGATTATTTCTACAGGGTAGAGTTCCAACAGCGTGGATCTCCACATATTCACTGCCTAGTATGGGTGAAGAATGCTCCAAAACTGGAAGAAAGTTCTGAAGAGGAAATATGTAATTTTGTAGACAAATACATATCATGCAGATTTCCAGAAAAAGAAAGAACACCGAAACTTTATGAGATTGTAAAGGCTGTTCAGGTGCATAGTAAATCTCATACAAAATCTTGCAAGAAAAACTCGACAACATGTAGATTTAATTTCCCCAGACCACCAATAAAACAGACATTTATTGCTACAGTTGCAGAAGAGAAAGATAGCAATGTTGATGCTGAATGCAAGAAAATGCCTACTCCTGCACAGATAGATAAAATGTGCAAAGAAGCGACTGCCAAATCTTCTAAGAATATAGTGAGAGACGTAAGGAGCGCTATTGACTCTGTGGATAATGTCGAAAATGTAAAATTAGATGACATTTTGAAATCTTGCAACGTTAAATACTCCAAATTTGTAGAGAGTTTAAAAGCTACAGCAACGAGAAATAGCATTTTTCACAAAAGAAATTTATCAGATGCCTGGGTGAATAATTATAATCCAACTCTCCTCAGAGCATGGAATGCCAATATGGACATTCAGTATGTAATGGATCCCTACTCATGTGTAGCCTATATCCTATCCTACATCAGCAAAGCAGAGGCAGAGATTGGGGAATTGCTTGCAGCTGCGCTGAAAGAGTCACGAGAAGGAAATAAAGATGCAGCGTCTGCAATGAAGGACATTTCCCACGTCTACATTCAAAATAGAGAAGTGTCAGCCCAAGAAGCTATTTACAGAGTGTGTAGCTTGCATCTGAAAGAATGTTCACGGCAGGTTGTGTTTATTCCCACTGGAAATGATGCATTTAAAATGAGTCTTCCATTGACTGCTCTAAAATCTAGAAAAGGGAATTCTGAAGACATATGGATGAAATCTATCATTGACAAATATTACGCACGCCCTGACACGAAAGAATTCGATGACCAATGCCTGGCTGAATTTTGCTCTTGTTACTCAATTTACCCAGCATCAAGGGCACCGAAGGCCACAAACAAATTACCAGTATTCGAATTACAAGACAACCTTGGATACATTAAAAAGCGAAAAGCCGAAAAAACCGCCGTTATTCGCTATCCTCGATTCAATCGCCTGAAATATCCGAATAAGTATTATTTGACTTTGTTGCAATTATATGTGCCGCACCGGGGACCAATAGAAAAACCGGATCCTTTTCAGAGCTTCGAGGAATACGTGCAACATGCAAAACGTGGAAAACGACCAGTATTAGAAATCATTAACCAAAACAGAATTTTGTTTGAGAAGAATGTTGAAGAATTAGAGAAAGCATGGGACGATATTCAAGAGGGGCGCATTGGAGAGGATGCCTGGGCAGCACTTGCTCCAGAGAGCGAAACAGAGCGACTAACACTTCAGAATGAAAAGGTACATGAAAGTACAGAGGAAGAAGGTGAAGTCTCCCCGGATATAGAACTTTTAGCAACATCTGAAAAACAAAAAAGCATTATCTCTGGCGTCATTGAGTATCAAAGACCAAAATCGTCTGCAAAAGAAGTTCAGACTTCTCTCAGAAACATGAATGAAATGCAAAGAAAGGTCTTTTATCATGTACGAGAGTGGGTTTTCAACGTTGCATGGAAGAAACATCCTGATTCCTTTCACACATTTGTGACAGGAGGAGCAGGAACAGGGAAGTCGCATCTTATTAAATGTATATATCATGAAACCACTAGAATACTCTCTAAAACAGTCGACAATCCTGATGCACTGACAGTCCTTATAACAGCTCCAACTGGAACTGCTGCTTTCAACATTGGAGGAATGACATTGCATTCAGCATTTAGCATCAGCAAGAATATAAAGCTGCCTTACACACCATTGGGAGAAAATATCTTAAACTCTTTAAGAACTAAGTATGAACATCTAGAACTTCTCATTATAGACGAGATATCAATGGTTGACCATAAACTTCTCACGTATATTCACGGCAGACTTTGTCAGATAAAACAATCGAAAAAAGTATTTGGCAATGTTTCAATTCTTGCAGTGGGTGATTTTTATCAACTTCCTCCGGTTAAAGCATCGCCGCTGTATAAGATTAAAGATTCTGTTATGATGGACCTTTGGAATCCATTTTTCCACATAGCAACACTGACTGAGATTATGCGCCAGAAGGAGGATGCCCAGTTTGCATCATTGTTAAACCGTTTGAGAATTCGGGTCCGAGGGCAACCAATGCTCCCACAAGATATCGACATGCTCAAATCTGTATCCTACGATAATGAACCTGATGAGGCCAAGACTGCTCTGCATATATATTCCACAAATAAAGAGGTGGCTGCATACAACGATGCTATGGTCATGACTGTTTGCAGTCCTTGTGTTTCATGTTTTGCAAAAGATTATACCAGAAACACTGTCTCGGGAAGTCTAGTGCAAAGATGCCAATCATATTCTTCTGCCTCTCCCGAAGACTTGCCAGATGTGATTCACTTAGGAATAAATGCACGAGTTATGCTCACTAGGAATATTGATACAGAAGATGGTCTTGTGAATGGAGCATTCGGAACTGTTACCGCAATCGACCACCCACAGAAAGAAAACATTATAGCTATCTTCATAAAATTTGACAATGAAGCAATCGGTAGAAAAATAAGATCAAAGACTGTCTCTCAGCTACCAGGATCACATGGTGCCGTTCAAATTACGCCATTTGAAGATTCTTTAGCTGGAAAAAATGCAATGAGAAGACAAGTTTCCTTTAAAGCTAGGATGGGCAGCAACTATCCATAAAGTGCAAGGAATGACTACTAAACGTGTGGTAGTTTCTCTTAAGAAAATATTCCAACCAGGTATGGCATATGTTGCATTAAGCAGGACAACTGCACTTGAGGGATTACATATTGTCCACCTCGACATTGAATGCATTTATGCATCTGTTGAAATCAAAAACGCACTCGAAAGCATGCCAAAACTTTTCCCAGAGCACACAGAAACACAAGGGAACTTTTGTAGAATAGCACTACACAATACAGAGGGTCTACTTCCTCACATAAAAGATATTGAAAAAGAACACATCTTTACAGAGGCCCATGTTATATGCTTTACGGAAACGTGGTTAACCAAAAATGAGTATATTCCACATTCGTTGTTTCCAAACTCGACAGTGCACTCTGTCCCACGAGAAAATGCATATTCTTCTGAGCATTCTCTATTCAGTCAACTGGCGTGCAAGTCAAGGGGAGGGGTAGCAATATTTAGTAAGAAAAAAGAGCATATTATCTACAACCCTGGAGTGAGGGATTTGGAATATGCAGCTATAATATTACAAAAGCCTATCACCGCTCTCATCGTCGTTGTTTATCGCCCTCCAGTATATCCTTTGAGCAAATTCAAAGAAATTATGACCATTCTTCTTTCTCGGATAGATGAAGAGATAAGTTTACCAGTTATCATTCTAGGTGATTTTAATGCAAATGCTAACGTTACCAAGCCATTGCTGGAGAGCACATTTACAAAATACGACTACCATCAGCTTGTAGAAAAACCAACAACAGAATCTGGAACTTGTCTAGATCTTGTACTGGTGAAAGGATTTGCTGAATTTCCTGAAGTGACTGTTACGCCATTGTATTATGGGTTTCATGATGCTGTATCTGTTTTATGTAAAATTTAAAATGTTAATTATAGCCTACTTCGGTTTGCACATTTAAATCATGTTCATCATAATTTGATTAAAGCTGGCAAATGTATGTATATCGATAAAGTTTAGCATGTGTAAATGTAAAATTGATAAAGTTCGGCAATTCTTAATAGAATAAAGTTCAGCAGTAGTTTTAATGTGTAGATGTATATCGATAAAGTTTAGCATGTGTAATGTAAAAAAATGTAAAATTGTGATAAAGTTCGGCAATTCTTAATAGAGTACATGTATATCAATTATGTGTAGATGTATATCGATAAAGTTCAGCAGTTGTTTAATTTGTACATGTATATCGATAACGTTTAAAAGTTGTTTAATTTACATTATATTGCTGTTTTGTTGTACAGATTGATTGTATATATTGAAAATAAAAAAAAACCACTGTCGTCGCCTGCCAGGCGACCTGATGAGCCCTTACAGGGCGAAACAGTGTTTATCATACGATACCAACGCTATACAAACAAATTGCACTCTTCTATATTGTATTTTAGTCTCTCACCCGGTTCGCCGGAGTGAGGGACTGTTTCATTTTTCGGGTATTTAGATATCTAGCTTTCTAGATAGAAACTTAAATAAAAAATTTCTACATCTGTATTATGATATGAATGCCTATCGGATTGTGTCAACAACAAAAACACCGTCGTCGTCAGTCAGGTGACCTTTCCGTCAGTCATACTACACCAACTAGGTGTTTAAACAAGAGAAAGACTACATTGTATATTGAGAATCGTACTTACATAATGCAATATAACGAATCTCTCACCCGGTACATTGTACTCTGGTGTGAGAGACATTTTCCCTTCATTCTTGTTACGTTGTCTCTCACCCGGTACGCCGAGTGTTGAGGAGACATTTTTTCTTTCTTTTACGTTGTCTCTCACCCGGTATGCCGGTGTGAGGGACGTTTTTTTTTCTTTTTCAGTATTTACATTGTCTCTCACCAGGGACTGAACGTTATGAAATAGTTGTATATTTTAGCTCTATACCGATAGGTATGATAAAAATAACTTGCATTAAAAGAAAGAACACCACTTGCTAAATGGAATTGGGGAATGTTTGGGGAACATCTGTAACGGTGCCCGTTACAATAAGTTACTAGTTTATAACAAAGTTACAGGCGATTTTGTATTATCCAATCAAAATGCAGCACACGTGCGCACGTGCAATTCGAAATTTTGATCATACCAATCAATTCAGGGTCTCAGTTCTACCTACTTGTTGAATATCAAATGATTCAATTAAAGAATAAAAAAAGTTAGATTGATTCCGAAGTTAGGAAGCCAAAAATGCACATGCCGTGCATGCACATGCATGCATTTTCAGAAAAATGACTATCGTTCCGAACCACCTTCAATCGATA
>CAJDSM010032464.1:362-32033 GCA_903981925.1 Ostrea lurida
CGTGATCCTATTGCATACTTAAATTCGCGCTTGAATATTTGCAGATTGCGATAGCTTTATTAAATCTTTGACTTCCACTTTCTTATAAAATTATAAAATTCCTATCCTGCATCCATATCCATGCAATTTCTAGCACGTGTCGCCATGTTTTACCTACATGTATACCGATGTTATATGGAATTTCATTGGTTAGAATATCTTTGATATAAATATAGAACCAATCATAACGCGTGTAGCAAACAAGAAAATGTAGTTTAAAAAGTTTAAAAAGTAAACAAAACCGAACCGAAATCCAGAAAATGCAAACCGAACGAGAATTTTTCGGTTAATCGTGACAGCCCTAGTAAGTACTAGAGCTTTGATATTTCACATGTATAAACTTTATGACAAGACCTGTCCGTGGGTACCAAAATTTTGACCTCCTGACCTTGAAGTTTGATCTCCTTTGCAAAACCATTAACCTTCGTTATAACTTTTGAATGGTAAGTAGTAGTGCTTTGATATTTCACTTGTGTATGGCTTTGATATCTCATATGTATGTTTCTTATGACAAGACCTTTCCGCTTGTAACAGGATTTTTTACCTCCTGACAAGACCTTTCCGTTGGTACCAGGATTTTTTACCTCCTGATCTTGACCTTGAAATTTGAATGGTAAGTTGTAGTGCTTTGATATTTCACTTGTGTATGGCTTTGATATCTCATATGTATGTTTCTTATGACAAGACCTTTCCGTTGGTACCAGGATTTTTTACCTCCTGATCTTGACCTTGAAATTTGACCTACTATTCAAAAACTTTAACATTGACTTTAACTTTTGAATGGTAAGTAGTAGTGCTTTGATATTTCACTGATGGTACCAAATATTTGACCTTCTGACCTTGAACTTTGACCTACTTTTCAAAAACACTTAACGATGGCCATAACTGGAAATCGAAACAAGGTCATGGCCCCTTGTCATTGTTTTCACATGTGTATTTGTCTTAGACAAATTTCTATTTTGGTACCAAAAGTTTGACCTTGACCATTGAATATTTTACCTTCATTATAAAAACCTTTACATTGCCATAAGCTTTTGAATTGGTAAGGCCTAGACCTTTCATATTTCACTGCATTAATCCTTATGACAAGCTCCGCTTCCTACTGGCTTGTTGAATACGGGGCATTCGGTTTCACAAAAGCACATCTTGTTTTATTCGTGGAACTAGTCCTCTATAGAATGATGACATGTGGACAAAAAATACTGTATAAGTGGAATTTTTAGCAAGACGCAAATTTAGCGTTTTCTCCATAGAAAGTGGTATTTTATTTTAGCGGTAAATAATTTTAGCAATTTTATAATATATTACTATGAAAAGCTCTACCAATGATTTGGAATAAATTCTTAGCAATATCTAATTTTAGCTATCTCAAAGTCCTCGCTAATAATGCCAAAATTAAATCCTCGTTAAAATTTCTGCTTATACGGTATGAGATTTCCTATATGGGCTGTGATACTCAGGTGACCATTAAGGCCTTTGGGCCTCTTGTTTCCAGGTACCATCAAGTTCAAGATAAGAAAGTTTGACTGTAATATAAGTGAACATCAGCCTACCATGGTAAATTCAGTTTTGAGAAAATTGTGAAAAAATATACACAGGTGATACACCCTGATTGAGATTTCCTTATTGTGAAGTAGATAGAGAGATGAGAACCTGCTACCACCGCATTTAACCTTTTCTCCTTTACAGGATATTTTCCACTATTGCTGGTCATTCAAACACTCTGATAGACTCGAGTTTAATCAGTTGTTTGAACACATTCGCAAACTGTCTACTAGGATCCCACCCAAGTCAATTAATTATAGGCGCTCCTCTGATCCGGTGGTCCTGGGTGCCAGGCCCCTAGGGTAGGGACTAATACCGTGTCATGTATTCTCCCATCTGGTGTAATGCATGCTGCATGCCCTAAATCTCCAACTACTTAGCATATAATCCCACAGACTACTTAGCATATAATCCCACAGACTTGCAAGGAGTGTGTACCCAGTAAATAGAGGGACTATGGAGTCAGAGTCATTTCCTTTCTTGTATACCTCTACATTGTATGACAAATAATTCAACTGCACAGGGCAATTGCTGTATGTTTGAAATCTCTAACTTTCCATTCTTCAGTCATTTTGTATTGTGTAGTGTAGTCTTTTACAGTGTTGACTTTGCTTTTATCATTAAGCATTTATGTGGTTTGTTGTCATAATAGTTTTGGGTTTTATGGTTGTTGGTTTTTTTTGGTTTTTGTTTGTTGGTTTTTTTGGTAATATAGCACATCTCACACTTTTATATATGACTTTCATGTTGTGAAAAAAGTTATTTGAAAAGTTTATTTCAACTTTGTTCCCATGTTGATGTTATATCCCTATGTCTGAATGTGGACATTATAGTATTTTCGGTTAGCCTATTTGAGGTAAGGAGAACAGAGTTAGCCTGTTTATGACAACTGTTTTTTCTTTACTTCGATATTCATATGAAAGATACTTTTTACTGAATGAAAAAGTTTCGAAACACTGACCTAATTAGCCATTATTAGGGCACTGAGTAACATCAAAGGTGCAGGATGACTAATGACACAAAGGCAAACGACTGACTAGTGAAAACTTGCCTCAGTCTACTTAGCTCACCTGATCCGAAGGTTCAAGTGTGCTATTTTGATCGCCTTTTGTCCGTCGTCTCCCTTTTTTTAAAACAATGATCATTATATACATATAAAGATATATATATATATATCAAGTGATCCCTCACTATAGTATTGCATGAAAGAGTCATGTATTGATGAAGGATTTGGAGACAGTGCAGATTAAAAGGGGGTGGGGGGCAAAATCGGTCTATTGTTGACATTTTTTCAAATCATGACCCCTTTTGGTGGGACCACAATAGGGGATGAAAGTTTTACATATGAATTTATAGAGAAAATCTTTAATAACCGTCTTCTCAAGAACCACTGGACTACAAGAAATAATATTTACCTAATAGCTTCCTTACATAAAGTAAGATCCAAATTTGATCAGATCATCCCAATTGGGGATCAACATACATGTGATATCTCACCCTTTTGGGGTGAGACTCACCCTTTTTGAAGCAATCTCACGACCTCACCCGCGGGTAACAATATCTCACACCCCCAAAAAAAATTGTTGAAAAAGGTGTAGTATGGCAATTAGTTTCCCTTTAATCATGAAAGTTGTATCAAAAAAGCTAAAAATGCCTGCAATGTCCAGAAGATACTCCAAGAAGAATCTTACATTAGTAGAGACTATTTAAAATCAAATGAACACTTAACTGCTGAAACTTGATTGTGACACTTGATAATTGCTTTTATAATAAAAAATGAACTAAAGCTAGTATTTTAAGTCTTATTATGGCCTTTATTACAGCAAATCATTGATATAAAAAAAATCTCACCCCAAATCACCCCAATCTCACCCTTAGCTCGGCAAAATCTCACTCATAGGCAGTCGGAATTTATCACATATATGGATCAAAGTTTTGTATAACATGTTCTTTTCCAGAACCACTGGGTCAATTTTAAGGAAACTTGGTTCAAATCATCCTTGAGTGAAGGAGATTCAAGTTAGTTCAAATGAAGGACCAGGCCCCCATCAAAGGGGAGATAATATCACGACATTGCTAAATAATGTGACACAGTCAATATTTCTTGAACTATTTAAGATACAGCTTTCATCATATGTGTATAGATTTCTTATGGCAAGATTTTTCAAATTATAACATGATATATGACCTTGTGACCTTTGGCTTTACCAGAACAGCAAAGTGGTGTTCAGGTCATATAGGTGTTGAGGCATACCTGTGTTATATGAATTCATTTTCAGTTGTGTTGTGATCCTTTTGGTAACAATATGAGGTGAAAATTTTCACAGGATTAAAGGTTGATGAAAATTCTTCACCACTGCTGAGCCAGGGCCAAGGTCACTCAGGTTAGCAATGTGGCCTATGCGCATCTTGTTTTCAAATACACACAAGACCCGAGTCATATTCATAGTTGAATGACATCGCAATATCACAGCACAGGGAGAGTTAAATATTAACTGTTCATCCCACGAGAAAATGCAGGGGGGGGGGCTCTCTCCTAGATAAACACCTACATGTAATGAATACAGCCGTGGAAGCCCCTGGCATTTACCGTTATCCAAGTAAGGCCATGATAAAAAAAAATCCTTACTAGCTTCTCCCCGCCAAATTCGATTTTTTTACCCCCCGCAAATGAAATTTGAGGGGGTATATTGGAATCAGAATGTCCGTCAGTCTCTAGACATGATTTGTCTGGGCATGTTCTAAGAAACCATTGCACGGATTTTTCTGAAAATTTGTATACGCATTACTCGCCATATGCAGATGTGCACCTGGTATTTTCATTTTGATTGGACAATTTTTCTTCGATTACAGGCTTTTTTCCACATGTGGACTTAGACATATTGTCAGGGCACATTCCAAGAAACCAGAGTATGGATTTTTCTGAAAATTTATTACTCACTATATGAAGATGTGCACCTGATATTTTCATATTGATTGGACAATTTTTCTCCAGATCAGAAGGAAATATGATAACAAACAATGAAATACTTTGAAAATTCTACGTATCGGTATATAATGTATGTATTAAGCATCACCAGAAATGTTTTAGTACTTAATTTATTCATTAATTTTTTAAAGTCTGGAACATTTTCAATTTTAAAAAATTATATTCTGATAGATGACCAATAGACAACTTCATTCTGAGGAAGTCTGGGGGGTTTCCCCCCATTATATTGTGTGGCATGCGGGGAGTTTTTGGTCCCGAAAGGACAATTCGAGGTTTTATTTGTATTTTTTTACCAAAAAATCTGGAAATTTTTCAGTTCTTTGGTTTAAAACTACGTTTCAAATGTAATTGAATTCGGTATTCAACTCGTCATGAAATTTCCGATTTTATTCCCACCATATTGTCATTTTCTGTCAATGTTGAATGTGATGTTTTAAGTGGACACAGAATTTAATGGTGTTCACAGTAGTAAAGCAAGGGCCAAGAGTCATGGTATGGATGTATAGTTAAAGAATTAAAAAGAGATGTGTTGTTATTATCCGGCTTACTTTTCATGAAATGAAACCCCCCCCAACCCCCCAATTTTTATACACCCGTCGAAGACCGGACATATTATGGTATAGTGTCGTCCGTCTGTCTGTCCGGGCTTTGTAGGCTGAACCGTAAGCTCCAGGATCTTACAAATTGGTACAATTGAACACCATGATGAGAGGAATATGCCTTATGTTTTTCAAGGTCAAAGGTCAAGGTCGTAGTGTCACTTAGTAGGAAAACATTGTAGGTGGGATACAGACTGAACCGTAATCTTCAGGATCAAACAACTTGGTACAATTGATCATCATGATGAGAGGAAGATGCCTATTGTTTTTCAAGGTCAGAGGTCAGGGTCGTAGTATCACGTAGTAGGAAAACGTTGTAAGCAGGATAAGGACAGAACCATAAGCTCCAGGATCTTACAACTTGGTACAATTGATCCCCATGATGAAAGGAAGGCACCTATTGTTTTTCAAGATCGAAGGTCAAGGTCGTAGTGTCACATAGTAGGAAAACATTGTAGGCAGGATACAGACTGAACCGTAAGCTCCAGTGCCGAGTTTTACCAAAGGTCGTAAACTAAAACGTAGATGTAAACTTAGACATAAGCGAAACTTAGGAGTTTTTTGCGTTTTACTAAAAGTCGTAACGTACATTTATGTGGAAAGTTACGAGAAAATCTACAGGTGGTTAGATGCTGGCGCAGATCTACACATAACTTTTAAAACTGCATAAAAATATCAAATAAACTGTTCAATGACAAGGAAATGATAATATGTGTATAAACATTACCCATGGGGATCCGGGTTAGAATTGGTCCTCAGCATCCCCTTGCATGTCGTAATTTAAGAGGCGACTAAATGGGGCGGTCATTCGGATGAGACTGCAAAAACCTAGTCCCCGTGTAACAGCATGTGTGACGCAATAAAGATCCCTCCCTGCTCAAAGGCCCTGAGTGCCGAGCATAGGCCTAAATTTTGCAGCCCTTCACCGGCAATGGTGACGTCTCCATATGAGTGACATATTCTCAAATGGGACTTAAAACAATAAATAATCAATCAAATAATCGTTATTAAGTTGTGAAAAGATCCCAATCAATTACATAATCTTGTTCTACCGCACAAATGTCCGCCTAACAAAAAAAAATCTTTTGACGTCACACTAACCTCACAGTGCGTCATTCTCATTGTGACACATTTTGTGTATATCAAATTATCGATGAAATAATTTATTTTCTATCAAAATTTAATGATCAAGCCATCGATGATTTTCTCTCTATATAAGAGACTTATAAATATAATGCAATCTGTCTTGAATTGTCTATATGTACTTTTACACATGATGTATTGGTTATTGTGGGGGTGGGGGGGGGGGGGGGGTGACTTTGCGCTGTCAAATTACAAACTATGTAATTTATATATTTGAAACCAATATTTTATATTAATTAGTTTTATTACTTCTATATATAAGCTAGCGTAGAGTAACACAATACAAAGGGTTTTCTGTATAGAAATTACGTACTTGGGGCCTACTTGTAAATGGACTGCAGTTATACCCATCACCACTACTGAAAAGCAATTTTTATGATTTTCAGCCAATAAAACAAAGTGCAAATCGGTAACTACCATATGAAAACAGAAAACAATGCATTTCATTTTCATCGCATGTGTAGAAAAGCAAGGATAATCATTTAAAGTGTAAACAAGTTATATAATATGCTGCCACTTTTCTCGTTTGTCTAAAATACATGAAAGAAGTTCTGACGTACTGTCAAACCCAACAATTAATATTACGTTTACGAGCGCATTAATGCCCTTTCGTAAAACTCAGTTTCCGCACATGTAAAATCAGTCGTAAAGCCTACATTGACGTCTACGACAAAGGTTATGACCTTTAGTAAAACTCGTCACTGGATTACTTTACAATTGGTACAAATTGATCACCAATGATTGAGAGGAGAGATGCCCATTGTTTTTCAAGGTCAAAAAAAAGTCGAAGGTCGTAGTGTCACTTAGAAGCGAAAAATGTTGTAGCAGTGTACAGATCGAACGTGTAAGCTCCAGGTCTATACAACTTAATACAATTGATCACCATGATTAAAGGAAGACGCCTATTGTTTTTCAAGGTCAAAGGTTGTAGAACCATATATTTTTTTTTTACTTTACTACTACTTTACTACTAAGCTACAGTTTATCACTGCCACATATGTCCCATGTAAGGCAACCATTCCCTGACCTGCCGAATAACACAGTTGGGCATTACTTCCCGTTTTGTTCCGTATGTCTGCCAGATGAATCGCTTTTGTCGCATGTCCATTTTTTCTGTCGAGGTAGCGATCGTCAGTCCAGGCTCCTTGATGGCAAAGCATTGTCCAAAATTTTTTATATAATGTTTTCCGACAATGACTGTTCTTACGGGATGCCGTTTTAGGGCCATCATTGTCTGTTGCTCTCTGCAAGAACGCATGCTGATGAAGGCCAATCGGGCATTCTGCTTAGGGGGGGACTTGGTGTTGTGCTACGGAACAACTTCTTCTCTTCAGATTCCAATCCCAATCGTTGTGAGCGGAATAAACTAATCGCCGCTAGTGATTATTTTCGGATGCGTACAGATGATTTTAAGACATTCTCTTCGGGTTACAAAACAGCTATACTGACGTATGTCTAATTTTTCAAATATTTAGCTCAGGTAATATATCGACTCATAATTTAAAAAAAAACATACTGCAGTTATTCTCTGCGCTGCGGTAGATAAAGTATTTGCACGCGTGCGGTTGTAATTGCTATCAAAACATTACGCTCTCGGTAGTTCCAGTTGACACTTAAGCTAAACTGCCATCAGAACCTCTGAGCTATTGTCTCTTACTTGATTGCACAGCGGTTATGTTTTGGCATCTAGTGTAGGTAAATTTAAGGGAGGTGGCTTAAAATTGGGACTTTAAACCTGTGCTTGAAATGTGACTTATCACTAATTTAACAAAAGAGCAATCAAAACAACAGGGATATCCAAGCTTGTTTCAGGGTACACACTGTTGCTGAGAGAGAGAGAATTTATTTCATCACGAGCGTCTGGACATATTATAATAATGAATAATTGATATGAATTTGTATTTGAAATTAGAGGGCAGATGAGGGGGTTCTTTCATTTACATGCAACTGGAGTGGACTTCACGATCTGACATTTAAGTCATGATTCTGCTCATGATTCTACCGGAAACATTTGTTTCTCAACTTTATTGGGGCGATATCAATTGACATGACATTGTATACTGTATGAAATACATGTACGTGTAGCATAGTCTACAAAGTCTAGGAAACAAAATATTGTTGGTAATGTCCAAGATCAGTATTTTACCACTGCGAAGCTGAGAAAAACTGGGCCGAATATGTTGACAATGCATGGGCAAGTGCAGGTACATGTATATTTTAAGAGACAGTCCAGAATTTTGTCTCGGGGCAGGGATGAGGTCACCACATACAATTTCCTTCAGTATATGCAACACAATGTGCATCTAATAGGCAAATTAAAGTTTACGTCCACTTTTCTCCAATGTCGTAGCAAAATGACTTGCATGTTCTGTAAGTTTCTAGGGGCATTGCTTGAACAGTCTGCACATTTCTATGGGCGTAGCTTGAACAATTCTCCTGCACGAAACAATACTTGCAAGAAATGATTCTTGCATGAAATAGTTTGCACAAAACTGTGAACGATCTGGATGAAACGTTGAACAATCTGCACAAAATGTTTGAACAGTCTTCAACGGAACGAAACACTTTGGAGTGGTAGTAGCATGTTTAAGGGTCTGTACATGTATATCTGCTCTCACCTGCTCTTCTTTTGCACTTTAATGGGCTCTTAAATTGAATGGAAAACACCTTTTTATCATGGTTTTGCCTTATAGTCTTTTGGTTGAGTGGATCATTGCATAGTTTTGGTCTGGAGAAAAATATATAACAGTGTATGACTATTAATGACTACTTTGTATATAAGTTTTGAGTGATTTTCTTATTAAATATTAGTATAGTTATGATGACTCAGTTGTTTTCAATTATTGCTATGCGGCAAGTAGGTACCCAATATTTTCCCTAAGCAGTCATGTACTAACATATTTACTCCCTTCCACAGGATGTTCTGATGTTATGTTGGTCATACCAGCCAGATGACCGACCCCAGTTCAGACAGCTCCTGAAGACGGTGGAAAGACTCCCCAAGAAGCGACTGGTCCGGAGCCCCTCTCACCCTGTTCACCTGTCCCGCAGCGTGGACTCTGTGTTCACAACTTAACCGCTCATTTAGAACCGTGTCTTTCTTGTAGGAGAACTGTGAGAATTCATAGCTTGACTCTGATGGTGTTGGACATTGTGACTTCAACACTATGAGATAGAATTTGGAAAGTGCTAATCAATTAAAGGAGAATGTTTACAGACTAATAGTACAGAGATTACTATGTAAACTTCTGAATGAAAATTATTCCTACAATCTTTGACCCACTGCACCCACAAATAATTGTCTTACTAAATGTGACCTGAATTTGTCATTGTGACCTAATTCTATGTCTGACGTTCCTTTAAAGTGGAACATGTGAATGAAGCACAATTTATTGGAATGTGTTAGATTTTGACTCCTAAGTGCTTTTATTTTGTGTATTTTAAATGATTGTTATTTATTTGATAGTCAGATCATGCTTTTCTCCCTCATCCTAATCCATTCCAGAAGCATGTTGAAAAATGTGCATTTTATATGTAAAAAATGCTCAATGAGAATACAATACTTTTCATTTAAAACAGATACATGTAGATTAGGGGTGAAACGATGCAGTACCTTCTCGATTCGATGCGATTTTAGATACTTTAGTCTCGATTCGATGATTTTCGATGCGATACAATAGCATGTACCAAATTATTTAACACTGTTAAGATTTTTTATATTTCATTGCATTTATTGCTCTCTGCAAACAAATTCAGACCAATATAAAAGAGTTCACATCAAATAAAAATTTTTAACTTGCCATACCCAGGATTTATACATTATGGTGCATTTTTCGACCCGACTGCGTCAATTTTCACATAACAAAAGTTCTCAAAATGTTGACTAGGCAATTTTCAATTGCATTGACCAGTCAGAAACCGTGTTTTCAAAAACAATTTGTGCTATAATTTTAGAACTGTATCGAACCGAAATTGACCTGGAATAAATCGAACATCGAATCGAGACCAGTACATCGCGATTCAGCTGCATTGCGATGTATCGTTTCACCCCTAATGTAGATTGGTTATTCTATACAATAGAATTTCAATTGTAATAAAACTTTTGTTTTAGTCTAAAATCTACTATTAGGTAATCTTTTACACACCTTCAATCTATGAAGTACTTTAAACTTTGTTTAATGTACAAAATGTTTAAAAGTTTGTGGGGTTTTTTTTTTGGGGGGGGGGGGTTACAGGGATGGGAAGGGGTGTCTTCATTATTATTACGATTTTGAATTTTTTACAGTCCATTATTTATGATAGAGTGTTAAGACTGAGCAGTGGAGAGGATGAAAGTGCTTTACAACAGACATTCCTGAATTTCATTGGACACCACTCTTCCAAAGAGAGTGTCCACAAAACATTCAAAACCTTTATGCAAATGTGATATATTTTGCGCCATGACCATTGATTAGCACGATGTAGTATTTGAGGATAAGTAGATCATTATGTTTAACTTCATTATGTGCATGGTCATCATTTTATTATAGATTTACCTTTCATAATTCTTTATTTTCACTATGGTCAGTAGTTTTAGAAATCACCATATAAATGTGTTATACATAATTGTCCATAGAAATTGGGCAGAGCATAATGACTGTGTTACTATTTATTACTAAATAGTTTATGATTTGTACATATCATCTATAATTTCATCTTCAGATCATACATGTATTTTGATTTTTTGTTTTTTGTTGTTTTTTTTGGGGGGGGGGGGGGGGGGTTTATATTTCTTTACCAAGTAATTTCAGATATCAGTGAGCCAGTATTTCACATCGTTAGACAACTTCATGTGGCTGTACTGTGCACACATTAGAAATATAATGTTCAGTAAGAATTAGTATCATGGCTGTATGGTATATATATTTTTGGATGATCTATAGAGATTTATGTCGGACTGTAAAATATTTCTGAAGGCATTTGGAAAACAATTTATTATAGCAATTGATTTCATTTTTACATTGTCATTGAGTTTAATATTCTTTTTTGCAAAAAAAGAACGCAGTAAATGGCATTATATTAACGGGTGTAATCTTATTGACATCCTGGGAAAACCCAGACTTTGTTTCAGTCTTATCCAGGGAATTTTGATTTATCTAATGTTCATTTCAATGACATGTAGGATAGTTTTTACATTTGAATATACCACCTTATTTTCCCATATTGACTGTTTTCAAACAACAGCAATGCAATGCTTTACTTTGTCTTACATTGACATTATTTATGTTTGTAGCAATTCATGAACTTTGTACCCATCATGCAATACCAGACATGTCTGGGCATGTGTGTAATTGTGTCGCGTGCCTGTGTTAGTGGAGGCGAACATATAGGATCACTTAGTCATCTGCGTCGGTGTCACAAATTTTCTGTCACATTTTCTCGAAGAAACCACATAAGCCAGCTTCCTGATATTGCACAGAGCATCAGTATGGACAACTGTATCGTGTAACGCAGTTTCCAATCTGCCGCATGTCCACTTCCTGTTAGACGCAACTTAGAATATTTTAGCATAGACAAATTTCTGTCACATTTTTCTCAGGAACACACAGCCAGCTTCCTGATGATTTGGCACAGAGCATCAGTATGAGATATGTATTCGTGCAGCCGCATTTCCAGTGTGCGCATGTCAACTTCCTGTTTGAACGCGACTTCGAATATTTTTAACATGGACAAATTTCTGTTACATTTTTCTCAGGACACCACACAGGCAGCTTCCTGATATTTGGCACAGAGCATCTGTATGAGATTTTGTATCGTTTAACGAGTTTCTCAATCTGCCGCATGTCAACTTTCCTGTTTGACACGACTTTAAATATTTTTAACATGGACAAATTTCGTCACATTATTCTCGGAGACCACACAGGCCAGCTTCCTGAATTTGGCACAGGAATCGATATGGAGGAACTATTCATGTAACGCAGTTTCCAATCTGCTGCATGTCCACTTCCTGTTACATGCAACTCAGAATATTTTTAACATGGACAAATTTCTGCACTTTTCTCACGAACCACACTGGCCACTTCCTGATATTTGGCACATTGCATCAGTATGGACAACTCAGAAATATTTTAACATGGACAACATTTCAGTCACATTTCTCAGGAACCACACTGGCAGTTCCTGATATTGGCACATTGCAACTATGGACACACTGTATCGTGTAACACAGTTTCCAATCTGCACCTGTCCACTTCCTGGTTGACACAACTTAGAATATTTTCACATGGTTAAATTTCTGTCACATTTTTCTCAGGAACAACCAGGCCAGCTTCCTGATATTTGCACAGACATGAGTATGGAAAACTGATCATGTAAATAGTTTCCAATCTGCCACATGTTCACTTTCTGTTGACGCAACTTTAATTTTTTTGAAATGAACAAATTTCACAAAGTAATGACTGAGGGCCTGAGAACCTTGAAATTAAACATGTCTTTATTCATATAGAATCTCACAAATGGCATCTCATAACAATATCTCATCTTTCATCTAATCATCATGTTAGAATATGCATTGTCATTCTGGTAAAACTTGAACGAACTGAATTCTGACAAAAAAATTATAATTATTTACTATTTTGCCATGATGATACTTTAAATGATGAAGTAATTTTTTCAAATGAATTAGAAGTAGGCCAGCGTACACATGTCTTTCCCTGGAAGACACCACTAAGTTGAAAATTATCCCATGTGTTGGCTGTGTGTGTGAGAGAGAGAGATTTCAATTCCAATAGCTGCTTTTTTCCTTATCTTTATTATGAATGAAGAGAACAGACTTAAAAGCATGCTGTGATAAAATCATCTGTAATAGGTAGAGTGAATGCCATGGCACAAGTAAGGGATAGGTCATTACCACCATGGACTTGAAACAGCCAATGTTGGATATTACATCATTTACCACTTTTGTACATGACTACAGGAATACTTTAAGTAAAGAAGTCCCCATACAACAATAGTTTAAAGGCACCGGTAGGTTTACAAATTTTCTAATAGACCTGTTAATACTTTTTATGCCCCTGCCACAAAGTCAGGTCAGCACATAGTTTTATCCTCTTTTTATCCTTCTGCTATATGCAGTTTTCCAGACTTTTTTCTGAACTCCTTGAGATATTTAACTGAATTTTTGGCCGGGTTGCACGAGTGCAAAACCGGCTTATAAAATGGTGGGCGGCGGGCGGGGAAATAATTTCTGTAACACTTAACTCGGTAATTACTTATTGTAGCCTCATGGCGTTTGATATCCATCATCAGCGGGTGGTCCCATATCGTGGGATCCGATTTCAAACCTGTCCGACACCTACTTCCTGTTTATCGACTTAGAATATTTTCCAGTGTTATTCTTGATAGTGCAAATTTTCGTAAATCTTTTACTTAAGCCCCCATCACACTGGCCACGATTTACCTACGCTCTCCACGCACCTTCAAGCACTCTACAATGATCGATAGTAGAATCGTGGTTCTTTCATCTAAAACCGTGGTCGGTGTGACGGCATCACGACTGTACTACGACCAGTCATCTATCAATAGTAATTCTAGCCCGATTCTACTACGACCTTCACGAGTACAGTACGCGTCCTTCTACGACTTTCCACGACCATTGCTACGATTGTACACGACCACCCACCGACCACCTTACGATACACTACGATCTATGCGATTGTTCTACGTCTCTCCCTACGGTGCTACTATGCACGGTACGATGGTACCCACGCTTACACTGCGCTACCGCAACTGTTCTACGATCTCTCGCAATCGCTTGTTATGTATGCCACTTTTGAAGACTTTACGCGTGTCAGTTTTAGCTTTATTTTGCATGAACAGACTCATTGATCAGACCATCCTCCTCAAATTAGCTTTAACCCGTGGGGTCCGGGTCAGAATAGATACCCAGCAACCCGTAATGGTCACCGGGAATGGTCAGTGACGTCTCCATATATAAGTGAAATACATTATTCTCGAGTGGGACTAAAGCAATAGATACCAATCAATCAATTAAACTTTAATTGCAAGGGCAACATGCCTTATGATACTTGTAACATCCTCTTTTTTCTTGAGGTTCGCACCATGTTTTTCTCATAAATAGTGTAGGTATGTGTGACGATGATCTATGAATTGTTTGTCTACTAATCTCTACAATTATGCCGACGTCATTCTAAACAAAGGTAATTTGAAAGTTTGAAGATCAGCCACAACTGGATCGCATGTTGTTCTGAATCGTGTGAATGATGGCAAATTTACCGAAGTACGATCAGTCGGCAATGTTTGCTACAATTTCCATCTGCAAATCATGTTCTGCGATTTGGTGACTAAATCATCGTACAGTAGGTGGTAGACACAGCATTTGACGTCTTACAATATAACTTATTTGATTTTTTTTTAAAATCTTCCCGTAAACAGTTATACTATTTAATATTATAATGTTACGGGAAATTTTTTTTAAATCAAATAATATTGTAAAACGTCAAGTTGCTTGGGTGATAGATGATCGTATGAGTACGATTGTGGTACATATCTGACATATGTAACTTACACATTTTGCGACTGGCCGTACGTCAATGAAACGATCTATCTGCCAACTTCGAACCGCAGGTTCGAAGGTTTAAACATTCATCAACCCTTGCTGCGACTGACTTTGCTCTTGTGACAATTAACGAATATGGTGATTAGTTCTGCGCTCTTTTCCACGATTTCCATAATTAAAAAAAAATCTGTACGCAGCTAGTCGTACCAGGTCGTTAAGCTCGGTGTGACTAGGCCTTAGTAAGAGATCGTAGTAAGAGCGTGCTATGACGCAGAGCGCGTGGTAGCATCGGGTGTGAATCGTAAGTAAGATCGTATAAGTCGTAATGTAATCGTGGTATGATCGTGATGGCAGCGTAGTAGCAGCGTAGTGTGAATCGTCTATAAATAGGGCGATTTTAGTACGACTGTGCCACGACCACTCAATACGTAAGTACCCGAACCGTGCTCGCGCTCTTCCTACAACCCTCACTACGCTGCCAGTAACCTCTTTTTTTCACCAACGACTTCACTACGACTGTTTTGAACATGTTTCAATATTTAGCGTATGGCAGCGGTCGTGGTCGAACCACGCACCAGGCTACGTTCAATACTACGAAGCCTTGCACAGACTTTCACGACGTACTCACGCTACAACCTGTCACTGAATTTAGGAAACAATTTCAAAACAAGAGTTATAAGATCGTGTTCCGGTGTGATGGGCGTTTACATTATGATCGAGACCCTCAATGACCTTTTGATAATGCCATCCATCAGATGTAGTAGTGGTCCAGAGTGAATCGTGTACATCCGAAGTTTCAGACACACTGTCTCATATACCTACTTCGACTGTTTACGAACTTAGAACATGATTTACAATGCAAACCGGCCATTTCTGTCTTTGACCAATTTTTGGTAGTTTTGTGTATATTAATATGACTTGCAATCATAGTTAAATTTTTTTTATGAAGTTGTGCCCTTTAACTTTGACAAATTACTGTCCCAATGACCAAGTTCTACAAACATATTCTAAAGGCCTCTGTTAGATATTGCAACTTGGTTTTTTGTATGCTACGGTGGTTAACATATTTAATGATGTTACTAGATATCAAAGGTTTGATTGTCGTTCCTAGTCTCATGGTTGATTTTTAATGGAGTTGTACCCTGCTTATAACGTTGTAAAAGTTTACTGTTATGACTTAGTCTTTTCAAAACCACTCAAGGATCTATTTGAACTGAGTTTTAGAATACACGGTGTTTTATAATGAGTGACCAAGTTCTGGATTAGTGTTCTTGTTGATTGAGTGCTATTGATGTGAGTTGTGCCGCTTGAACTTTTTAAAGGACTTCGCCTTTCTTGGAACGAAGATTGTTCTTTGTATGTTAATCACTAAATCTTTTCCATGATATAATATAATTGAGTTGACCCTTGTATTTGAAAAATTACTGTTTCCCAATTTTCTGGGATTACTGTAAGATTAAGAAATTTCCTTCATTGAGACTTACGCAGGCAGGAGGGCACTACATGTTATTGTACGACGACATCCAAATCTCATATTATAAGCTTAAGAAGTAACATTCAATCCAAATACTGGAACGCCATTACATACTAAATCAGGTCAGACCTTCTTAACAGCAAGGACCAATATATTATGTGTTTGTTTGTAGGAATGTGAAAAATCAATTCTTTATTGGCTTTTAAGGAGGCTTACATTGAAAGCAGAATTTAAAATCTAGTCACCAAAGGTGCAAATCCCACCCCGGAACAAAACCGTAACAAAAGTTATCAATTTGCATGTAAGATGTTATGTGTTTTCTTTAATATGGACAGTGCAGAATTATTTATTTTACTTTGAACTAGTGTGTCAATAAATTCTCTCTTTACTTCTGTAGAATAGGTATTTACACATACCTGCTTAACTTTCAATTTACATATAAAAATTCTAATGAGACCATAACTGTTCCAGTTAATACAAATTGAATGAATTAATCATATGAAGGTCTAATGTTTAACCATACATAATCCATGTTGCTTACTGGTTTTACCGACTGGTGTGGTAAACTCAGAGTTGTTTCATGTAGTGAGTGGGGATGTACCTCCTCATCATTGTATGTACGCTATTTAAATGTGGAAGCCAGAAATGTATGGGTTTTTTAGTTCGTTTTTTTATCTTTCTTCTATATTCGTACCATTGTTGATTCTTTATTCTATGTGCAATATCCATGCTGTACATTAAGTAGTTGATGAAATATAAAAAAAAAAAAAAAAAGAACAATTGTATCTGACAAAGTGGATTTTGTTATTGTTGTTGGTGGCTCCCTGTGAGTATTCATCTTGTAGATTACATGGCCTTGGAAATTTGACATGGATATAGAAGATAGACAGTTTCAGCCTACCAGCACCGTGCTATCCTTGCGTATAGGAACCTGCATAGTTGCCACCTAAATCAAACAATGCAGTCAAGCAAGATATCTGCATAATGTAACCTAATTTTATGAGAAGTTATGCCTCCTACGGTACTTCTAGCCCAATATCCTGATCTCGGATTGCTGGGTGCACGTGACAAGGGTATATAAAGACCATGCTCTGGAAGTTCATACAATCGACGCTTAAGAACTGAATTTGTTGTAGAAGATTCCAACAAATTTCGAGTGTTTGCAGCATCAAACTATATTAGATATGAGCACTGTGCATACTTGAAAACATTGAGATGCTAACTGCTTAATCCCTAAAATAAATGTGGACCCTATTGATCCCCTAGAAACCAAATGATGTAAGATACTTTGCACCATTTCATGATATATGACGGCCATTTGAAAAATGGCAATTCTGCAGGCTAAAAGAAAAAAAACTAAAGATGCTAAGAAACTAAAACCAGGGGTCACCAAACTTACCGCCTAGAAATTAAAGATCTTGATCTGAAATCCGACACACTTGAATTTTAATACGGATTTTTGTCGTCAATTTTTGGAATTAGACGGTCGCATCTTAGAAAAGCATTAAAAATGGCAGGCGACCCAACTTTTTTTTATAAGCTTGAATTGAACTTCGGGGTCACCAATATACCCTAAAAGATAAATTTGGTTGAAAATCGACAAACCTTGAAAACTTTGAAAATAACATTTTTGGTCGCCATTTTGAATTGTTGGCCATTTGAGAAAATAGGCCAGTCTTTTTGGAAGCCAATTGTATATAACAAGTTCATGCACCCCTCCACCACGCCTTATTGTGATTAAAGTCTTCATTTTGAACCGAAAGACACTTACAGTGAACTCTTAAGCTTCTTTTCTCTTTTATTATAACGTTTCCTTTTCCAACAGAAGATCTTGATTGTTATTCTAAGTTTGTTATTATTAATCTATCCTGGTTTCCAATTGGAAGACCAATATTGTTATTCTTAGTTTTTTTACTATGTAATTCATTAAGGTCTTCCGTTGGAAATGGGAAGACCTTATTGTTTTTCTTAAGTTTTTTACTTAAGGTCTCCGTTCCACACGGACAGACCTATTTTTATTCGTTAAGTTTTTATTGTATTATTTTTTGTGTCTTTACAACATTTTGTGCAGTGTCGACGTTCTCGAATGCATGCGTATCGTCGATTCTTCGTGAAATTTCCAAGGTGGCATAGAATAGATATCATTGAATTTTATACCAGATTTTTTAGTGTTTTTCGAAACGTCAAGATATAAACCGTCATATATTCGTTTGTTGGAACATTTTGGTTGTCAGTTTGTCCAGAAGTGTTCTCGGAAACTTGTTGAGATCATCAAACTTCCAAATTTCAGCGAGAATTGTAAGCCGAGATTTCATAATTGTGCATGTTCAATTCACGCGAAAAACGTCAGAAGCTCGCATGAACCCGAAAAATAACTTGTCAACATTTTTCCTGCATTTTTGCCACATTTCGTCAAAATCTTCTCCAATACAGAAATATTTTGGTGTTTAAACATTTTAGAAAAACCATTGGTAGGTAATTTCAAAGCACGTACTCTCGACCATAATCAAATTTAGGGGGCCAGCCCTTCAATTACCAGGCTGAGACCGGTCAAACTATTTGCTAATATCTCAAAAACTAAAAGAAATTTGTGAGCATTATTGAAAGCAAAGTTGCTTGATTCAAACGTTTCGTAATCAGCTTGAGTATCAACGACAATGAAAATTGATTACGTAATAAGGGATCTTAAGGGGCCAAAAGCCTTGAAACTTTGATAGCTTTCTATCGGTTTAAAGGAAAAAAAAAACATTTATGTGAAACGTTATTTGAATATGAAAGTCTTGAAATGGTGACTTGAACGAATAATGTCAATCTTCAAATTTCTGTCTTACGTCGCCCTTTAAGGAATGCAGGGGATGACCCCTAAAATTTCAACTTGTATATATCGTTGAAACCTAAAAAATATTTGTATTTGTACAAACAAAAAAGTTATAGTATAATGACAAGCCTCCATTCCCCCATAATGAAGGTTTTAGGGGCCAGCCCTTTAAATGCTTAGGGGCAAAATGGGGTCAAATCTCTATTTTCTAAATATCTTAAAAACTAAAAAGAATTTGTAAGCATTATTGAAAGCAAAGATGGCTCGTTCCACCGTTTAGTATCAGCCTGATATCAACAAGAATGAAAATTGATTACGTAATAAGGGAGTCTTCAAGGGGCCGAAAGTCTTAAACTTTGATCGCTTTCTATCTCTTCAAGGAAAAAACATTGTGAAACCGTTATTAGACACGAAATGCTTGAAATCGTGAACACTGAACAATATGCCATCTTCAAAATTTGTCTACGCGCCCTTTAAATTAAGGGCCAAAACAGGGTCAAAACTACTTTTCTAATTATCTTAAAAGCTAAATCCGGAATTTGTTAAGCATTATTGAAGGACAAGTTGCTTGTTTTCGACGTTTTGTATCAGCTGATATTCAATGAAATCTAAGAATTGATTACTACATAAGCCCGGATTCAATGGCGTTGAAAGTACTGAATTTTGATGCTTTCTATCTATTAAACAAACAAAACATTTTCGTGAAAACATTATAAACAGTGAATTGCTTGTCTAATCGGGTGACTCATACAGTGCATATATCATGAAAACTAAAAAATATTTTGTAGAACAAACGTTGAAGATAGACATGTCCTTTTCGACCATACCAAGTTTTCAGGTGTCATTTCCGCGTTTAAGATTTAAGGGCGACAAGGGGTCGAAATTTCTTCTCTAAATAATCTAAAAACTAAAAAAGAACATCGTTAAGCCCAATTTGTGAAGCAAAGATACTTCGTTTGAACGGTTCTTCAGCTGATATTCAACAAATCAAAAATTGAATACGTAAATAAGGGATTCTCAAGGGACCGAAGCATATGAAAAATATGAGGCTTTCCTATTCTCTTAACTGAAAAACATTTCGTGAAAACGCCTATATAACAGAATTGGCTCCTGAAAATGCTGCTCTGAAACAACTATGCCATTTAAATTGTTATCCTTTATGTTGCCCTTTAAGACAGTTCAGCTGGGCATGACCCCTAAAATTCAACGTCGATATTCATCCGAAACTAAAAGATTTGTTCTAGCATTGTTTATAATTGTTTCCACATTTCTCTTCTCTGTATGTTTTTTTGTCAATTTGCGAAAAACAATGCAATTACTTAATTTAATTCATTACTACTGGAGATCAATTGACCAATCGAATAATCCCAATCAAGATCTAATCTCAATCTTAATCGAAACGCAAGTAGTACTCGTTGCTCGCAACGAGAATCGAATCCTAGTCTATTATTCATATTCTATTTCTTCAAAAGTTTTGTGCAGGCGATTTCTCGAATAGTGCCGTCAATTGATTTTCGTGAAATTTTAAGGATGATAGATATTCAGCGTTGAATTTTATACAGACTTTTATTTGTTTTTTTTGAAACGTCAAATGCGTTACGTCATAATTTGACGTTTTTCGTGAAATTTTGGTGCTCATTGTCCAGAAAGTGTCTCTCCAGGAATACTGTTAAGATAATCAAACTCCAGATTTTCCAGGAATTGCAGACCGAGACTCCTTCATAGTTGTGCATAGGGCAATCAAATTTCATTCAGCGCGAAAAAAAACGTCAATAGCTCGCACATGACCCGAAAAAACGTCAAACATTCTTTACTGGCAATTTTGGTCACATTTTTCCGTCAATCATCTTTTCATACAGAAAATAATTTTGTAAAGACATTTAGAACAAAAGAGTTGTAGGTGAATTAACAAAGGCATAATTCGACCAATATCTGTTTTAAGGACCAGCCCTTCAAATTAAGGGGCTGAGGGGTCACAAGTACATTAATCAAGATTGACTCATAAATAACTAACAAATATTCCTGTTAAAGCATTACTGAATCCACGCTGATATCAACGAAATGCCCTATTTGGCTATATCAAGTTTTTAGGGACCAGTCCTTTCAAATTAAGGGCCGAAAGGGGTCAAGTATTTCAAGAATATCTCAAAACTAAAAATATGTTGCTTTAAGCCATTATTTGAACCGTAAACGTTGCTCACTGTTTTTAAACGTTTTTTCGAGCTGATAGTTATACGTTAAATGAAGTATTGATTACGTATAGGGATTTCTTAAAGGGGCCGATATTTATGAACCTTTGAATTGCCTTGGGCTTATTCTTTACCAGACCGGACAAACCCTCTTGTAAACGTTTACTATCATCCGACCATATAGACTGGAGCGTTTGGCAATGCTCGATACCCCTCGAATACCCAATCGCCATTCCATTCAACATTATTCGAACTCCTCGACAGTTGTCTCTCCCTTATTTAACCCGGAATTTGGTCTGGGGATGACCCTCCATACACACATCGAAGATAATTATGAACACAACTAAAAATATATTGTTAAGAGCATTGTAGAACAAATATGTGTAGAAATTGACAAAGGCGTATTTGACCATATCAAGTTATAGGGGCCATATCCCTTCCAAAATTAAGGGCTGCAAGGGGCTTCACAAAGTATTTTCAATATAACATATTTTTCTCAAATCATCTCAAAACTAAAAAATAATCTGTTAAGCATTAATTAAAGCAAAGTTCCTTGTTTCAACGTTTTGGCCTCAGCTGATGATCAACGAAATGAAATTGATTCCGGTAATCAGGGACTCCCAAGGGGCCAAAATTAATTAAAACTTTAAGATCTCTATCTCTTAAAAGAAAAAACCCTTTGTGTGAAACGTTATATGACATTAATTGCTTGAGAATGTGATTCGTGACAATACCGCGCCATCTTCAAATTTTATCTATCGTCGCCCATTAAGGAATCCTCAGGTTTCACCCCTAAAGATTCAACATCGTAAATATCATCATGAAACTAAATATTTTGTTTGTATACATTCTTATATTGTTTACATTCTTCCGTGCTATTTGTGTGTGCTGTTAAAGTTTCGACAACCAAAAACATCAGATGCCAATCTGCTTAATGTATTAAACGAGTCATCATTATACACACATCGAACATTACAATCACAGATCCTAACTTCTGCTGTTCATACCGACGAAGACCTACTCGTTTCTCCCGCACGCCAGTATCGAAGTTCAGTCTCTTTATTCTAAGGTCTTCCGTTTCCCACAAGGATTCTGTACACGATCTTATTCTCTCATTATATCTAATCATTTTCTCTTTCAAACAACTTTCCACTTTACCTGTGTTGATTCCACCAACTCAATCCCGAAGCCCCATTGTTGGCCACCTCAGATTGCTATCCAATGTAGTTAAACACATCCGTTTTACATTCACAAACGTAAATTCCTCAGCACTCCCTACAATGTTTTCTAGCTATTACAGGCCTACCAACAACTACAAAAAGGGGGTGCTTTTCAAAAGCCACAAAATCTCCGAAAGAGGAAATTATTTTAAAATTCACATTGAAGAGTAGTTACTTGAATAGATACTGCATGCAACGTTGGATTTCGATACCGGCTTCTACCTTCCGGTTCTATGAGGTCGTTGATTTTTGTAAATGGGGGTTTGCAATGTTAAACTTACAATTTTTTTTGTGCTTTTCGGTTTCTTAAAAAATTGTATCCACATCCGTTTCCTTTAGGATTTCAACATCCATTGACCTATTATACTCTTCAGTTGAAAAGGTTTCCTGGTTATGTGTCTGGAAGGGATTATGGGGATCCTGTAAGGGGCTCCCCATATTCTAAATCGCTTTTTCAGCTCTAGACTTTTCACAAAATTTTTATGACATATACCACTTCTCCGCAAAACCAGTTTGGTATTATTATTGGTATACAATTTGAAATTATGAAATCTGCCATCAACACAAACGTAATTCTCCAGCTCGTGATCGTTTGTCTAGCTATACAACTAACAAACTTAGAAAAAAGGGGGGTGCTTTTCAAAAAATCCACAAACTCACGCGAAAAAATATTTCTTTAATTTACATTAAGATAGTAGTGAATAATACATGTATGCAACGTTTGGTTTGAATACCGGCTCCTTCGGTTTCTTTCAACTGTTTGAATTTTTGAAATGGGGATTTCAATGTTTAAATTACAATTTTTGTGCTTCGGGTTTTCTTAAAAGAAGTTATTCAAGTTGTTTTTCTTTAAGATGTGCAAACATCCACATTCCTACATTCCATAATCTTTGTTGAAAGAGGTTTTGGTGTTGATTCCTGAAAAAGGGATTCTGGGATTGTACGGGGCTAGAATTTGAAATAATCTTTCGCTTCATCTTTTTATTTTTAATGGAACGTTACAAACGTTTAGTGTTATGAAGTCTTTAACATCACTCGTGACAAATTGTTAAAATTATTGGGCCCGTAGTTGCAATTTTTTTGACCCCTTAAGGGACTTCAGGAGGCTTGAAACATTAGACTAAAAATTTCTTCTTCTAAATAGTTTGTAAGAGTATCTGCCTTATTTTATTTAATAACATGAATCCTATGGTCCTATACGACTTATTACTTTCCCTGTAACACTCCGGTGTTTGTCAGCTTCCGGTTCTAATTGATAGTCATTGCTAAGAAATTGAATTTAAGAAAAAAGCATAAATACTTTCAAAACAAATCTCGTCGGAAGTTGAACCGAAGACTTTGTCCAATTATGATTCAGCATGTCCTCCTACAGCGAACAAAAAAAGTTGGTGGGTGACCTACCTTCTATCTGCCTATAGTTTTCCTGCAAGAAACAAATTCCCTGAATAATGAAGGAGTTTTCACATTTACAAAAAATCAAATATGAACCGAAAGTAATTTTTATTGTAGTATTCCTTTTTCTACTACCTTACAAAACGTTTAGTTTTCAAGATAATCCAGCATGCATACCTCTTCATCTATCCTTTTTTAACGGATTTTTTGAAGTTTTTCTAATTGAAATAATATGGAGATTTTAAATGCTGTTTAGTATTTATGGGTTGAATTTAATGTCCTCTCTCACGAGTTAATCGCTTCTTCAAGACTATCAAATTAATTTCAACCTGACATTTACGATTGATATTTTGTTATGTTTTGGCAAAAAAAAATTTTAGAAGAAATTTTTTCAAAATATTTCGAGGTCGGAAAAGCCCTATTTTTTTTTTGTTCGAGACCAAAAAGAATCTAGTATATATGTATCTTTTTCTGGAACATTAGATCTCGAGATCGAATTTAAGAAAAAACCATAGGCATCAGAAACCAAAAAGTTTATAAAGGGTTCAATTAGAAAACCTTACTGCCCCGCCTCAATGAATCTCCCTTTGTCAACTTCCGGTTTTAAAGAACACTTATGTTTAACACACAAAAGCCCAAACAACTTCTACATTCTTAATCAAAAACTTCAGGAAACTTTGGATCCAGAAGGTATAAATTTTGTTACGCAGTTTGCATTACAAACGTAAATTTTCCAGCTTCTACCGTTTTCTAGCTATTAAACCAACTTTCAGAAAAAAAGTGGGGTTGCTTTCAAAAATCCACAAAATCCACCGAAAAAATTACTTTTTTTTTAAAAATTCACCATTGATATTATTAATTAATACATGCATCACCCTGAAACACCGCGATCGTTCAACTGCGGATGCAATCGGGCCTCCAACGCGGATCCATCGAGTCAAGGCCACATTTGATAGCGGGTAAGTTTTTTGAACGTTATTTATGTAGTCAACGCTAATATCTAGTGTAATATTTTTCAACGATATTAGTAGAGGAGTGGCATTATACTGCAGAACCTATGATAGCAACCACCACCATAAAAGACGTTATGCCCAAAACGATGCTGTAAATGTAATTTTAAATTGACCGATTTGGATTACACAAAATCATGGAAATTCTTACTGTTATGTCAGTTTTATTTTTATCATGTCCACTTTATTCCAAAATCAATATTGATTTTACAAATGTCAAGGTGATATAAACTTTATATACATAACAAAAAAAGTGTAATTTATCAGGGTATATGACATTTTCATGAAAAAATGTCAAAGTACAGGCAATCGGAACGTACAAAAATTGGTAATACAGACCGCGATCGTACAATGCAAAGAATGCGATCGTAACAATAGAATAGATACAAGTGATTAGAATTATGGTTGAATCACTTTGATTTTGTTGACTTACAAGACCAATTCCTTAAGCAACTGGTGTGCTCATATTCCAAGCTCAGGGTCCTTTACGTTAAAAGACGACTATACACTAACTTAATCGGTGTGACATATTCTATTATCATCGACAACACTTTGAATTCTAATAGTTAGTTACGATCGCATGCACTCTCACAGTCACATCGGGTGTACCGATTGCTTAGTTATGTCGTTGCCGATCGCATAAAATTCATCAGGAGATGCAAATCAAAAATCGCGTTAGTTTCAAAATTGGTGGGATATGATTGTACCTTTTGACAGAAGATCAAATTGCAACATTATAGAAAGTGAGATTTAACTCATCTATTTGAAAAAATTCTGTTTTCATCCAATAAATGTGCAAATTTTACTTATATATTGTGGCATGGATACGTTTTAATCCAGTGGGGGAGTCCCACCTCGCCATACCTCCCGCAGAGCCTCCCTTTGCAGCACAACCGAAAACATTGTTACAAATGAAATTTTCGCTTCTTGGCAATAGAAATGCAAAAACGTAAAACACATAAACTGAATGATCTTTCCATGATGAGCCTCGTAACTCGCTAAATATTCGTCAAAAAATATATCCCGAAATAAGAACTCCGCCACCATCCTTTGCTGTTCCTCTACCTCCATGCTCCAAATGAAATAACAAAAAAACCTCAAACAATCCTGCGTTGAGCCAGAGATTTACGCCTTCCATCGCGTTCTAACGATCGCGAGAAGCCGTTAACCAAGGGGTGATGCCCCTCCTATGACAAGGGTTTGAGGTATTTTCGATATCCGCCTCGTACTTCCCGGTAATTCTATGCAAACGGTCTGAACCTTTTTGAAATGGGACTCTTTCAATGGTTGCCCATGAGGCCTGCCCCAACTCTACAAATCTTTAATCGTAAGCTTCTGTTTCTAAAAAGTATTACAACTTGTTTGGCTTGTTAAAAAGGATTTACACTGCTTTATGCATAGTTATTTTTAATCCCTAACCTTCCCCCTGTTTCCCCAGTGGAAAGGTTTTGGTATGATTCTGAAAGGGATTAGGAATCTGTGGGCTAATAGTCTCCTTCTAAGAACGCGATTCTCGCTCTACTAGGCTTACTATGTTAACACCTGGTGTTAGTTAGTATGATCATTGACACAATACTGAAATACCTGGGGAATTTTCACATCCTAACACACCTAGTAGTGGAATAATCACATTGTATCGCGGCCATCGTACCGTTGAGTGTTGAATACCGGCACTTCTACGTTCCGGATTCTTTCCAACTGTTAAACGAAGTTTTAAATGGGGATTTCAATGTTTGAATTACAATTTTTTGTGGCTTTCGTTCTTAAATAAAGTATTCAAAAAGATTATTTTCTTTAAATTTTACAACAACTATTACTACAGTCCCATATAACCCTTTAGGTTTTGGAAAGGTTTTGGTGTTGATCCTGAACGGAAGGGATTTGGGATCTGTAGGTGCTAAGAATTTTGAAATAAATCTTTTCAATAGCTTCAACGTTGTTAAATATATATTTTACCTGAAATTATACAAACACGTTTAGTTGAATTAATGAATCTTAATCAGTCGTAACAATTGAAAATAATAATTGGCCGATAAGTGCAATTTTTTGACCCCCTTAAGCGGACGTCTGGCCCGCTTGAATATATTAGAAAACTAAAAAATTTCTTCTTCTCAAAAGTTTGTAAGAGTTAATCTCTCTTCGTATTTTTTTTATAAATGAATTAATGCGACTCAATAATTACGTTGTCTAATCCTGTAACTTCCGTTTGTCACTTCCGGTCTAAAAATATTGAATGAGGGACATGTCTGAAAAATTCGGAATGTTTCACGAAAAAATAAGCTAATTCTTCCTTCACAAATCCCCTCGCTCGTCGAATCTAATTTGCAAATTATATTAACCAGGATAAAATCTGTCTAGTATACGAACAAAAAAAGTCGGTGGTGACTACATAGCTTCATGACCATACTGGCCGAACTTAGTCGATTATACCAGAAACAAGTCTCCCTGAAAAATAGAACCACGGAGGTCCTACAAATTACACGCAAATAACAATATGTACCCGAACCAGACAACCCATCATTAATTAAACTATTGTATACTCTTTTTTCTAAATCTAATTAAAAAACTGTTTAGCGTATCTCTTAATAAAAGTTCAGCACATATATTACTTATTCTTTTTTTGCAATATTATACTTAAAGAATCTTTTCTTCAAGGTGAAGGATTTCCTTCCCACTACTGATTATTAATGTAATCTACACAAACGTGGCCCGTGCATGTTTTAGAAATCATATGGGTAAATTTATACTGTATCTCACCTCTCACGAGTTATCCTCCTTTAGACTATCAAATTACTTTTAAATTGGACTCTACGATGAAACTTCCTCTTTTTATTTTTTCTAATTTTTATATTTTCTTTTTATACGCTCCTCTGTGGCACCAACTCATACTATTTATAAGCAATTTCGACCCTCCTAAATTAAGCGAGAATATATCTACTAAGAAGAATTATTCTACAAAAAGATTACAACCAAAGTAGTCTATCAGAAATACTAGATTCCATTCTTAAGTTGATTAGTAGATCTTTATTGTTTAAATTGAAGGTGCGTATAGTATCGTAGTGACTCGCACATAAATGATCGTACCCTGATACAGAAATGGAGACGCGCGCGAACCAGGAGCAACTAAGTGAATGTTGAACAAGTGTCTAAAAAACGCGGTGAGAAGTTTTTAAAAATGAACAAGCCAATACTGAAAACCCAGTGCCAAATAGTGAGGAAAGTATCTATTCGGTTTCAGTGAACAACTCGTCAACTTACTGTGGGCCACACCAGCAGAGATAGGGGGGCGCGCAGTGAAGGATAAACTATTTTGTTGCACCCACTCATGACTGTCACACTAAGTACAGAGTTCACATATTTCCTGCATATATAGTATAAGTTTCAGTTATCTCTGTAATTAGGACCCTCTCGAGTGCGAACACACCTTCAATGGTACATATAATTCTCTCGTATACCCTGTATTTATTAACACCCGAGTCTCTTATCAAAACGTTGGCTCTTACAGACTAGCACTGAGCTTCGATAAAATTATCGTTTTAAATATTTTATAATAGTACAGCACGCAACCTTCTGAGGTCAAAGTAACAAACAATTTCTACTGTTACCTATTGCGTTAATTCTCAACTTTCACGTTCCTAGGATAATTACTGGTGTGTATCAAATCAGTATTTGTAAATTTGTTTGAAGAAAATTATTTTCGTGGTTCCCGTAAAATAGTAAGAACTTGTTCGTTTGTGTATAGTTCGGTAAAAATTGATAAATCCGAGGAAATATTAACAGAGGTAAATCGTTGCTCTTGTATAAAATTAGTTTTATTCAAAATGTGACATTGAATTCAATAAATTGATGTCCTAACAAGTGGAAGTATGTAACTAAGTTATGTCATGCAAGGTTTACAGTCCAGGCAACCATTCGTCTTTTATTTATCTCTATAAGCTTTAAGGTCAAGCTATAAATATGCGAGATGAGCTATTGAAATAAAGGCCTTGATTTAAGCTATTTTAAACCTTCTCAAACCTTAAATGTTCAGAAAAGCGAATTTTGCATCTAAGGAGGTGAGAACACGATAATTCAGTACCTGGTGCTCCCAAATAGAACAGTGGGTAAATGACAAGGAAAAAGGTAGCGTTTTTTAAAAATAGGTCCATTTGAAAAAAGAGAATTAGGAAGTTTAATCTTGCAAAAGACATATCCTAAGATCTACTGACATATATGGTCAACAAACGGTGGTACTTAAAATACAGCGGCATAACAAACCAAACAGCATCCAATGTAATGTAATCACATGTAGTGATATAATTGCAGTTCCGTCATTCATTGAATCCCATTGTGAAATCATCCCCCTACTCATTTTAAACACTAGGCGCCTACAACGACACGACAGCAGGACCTAGTGGGCACAAGCAGTTTGGGGAAGAAAAGACGAATCTCTTTTCTGCCTGAAAAATTGATTTTTCAAGAAAGTGCACGTCAAGTTTGTCAATGAACTCTAATAAGAACGTGTTCTGGTTAGTTCAAAGCATAAACATGTTCAAAATTTAATTGCCAGACTTTAATTAGCAAATGGCATTGACTATGAAACCCAATCTGAGAGTCACTCTAAAAGTAGCTAAATCAAAAGCTATTTCAAATAGCTTGATCACTATATACTTGATAAGCTATATAGCTAAATAAATGAGTATTGTCCTGGTATCCCTGGTTAAGGGGTTGCTAACGGCCAAATATTGGATTTGCATGTACAATGAAGTGAACTCAAGCAAAACTTCAACTTTTTACTTCTTTAGCGATGCTATCCTCCGCAGAAAAAGTTTTTAAGGACTGCCCTACTAAAAGAGGATACATAAAAAAACTGTAAAAATATATGTAAAATTGTGTGTGGTGAAAAAAAGAAAAGACATAACCCCTCAAGCGGCCAAGTTGTACACGATGATGTGCAATATTGGTCCCCCTTATCCACACCTCAGGTCCCGCGGGCCCCCTCCTGCAAACTATGAAAATATTCATATAGATAAATCCTATAAAAAATCTAGTTAATTGGAACCTATTCATTGAGAATTCTCCTGTGACTGCTTTCAAACCATGTTATGAGTTCCAGTCAATCAAAGTTGTTCGCAAACGTAAATGCAAATCCTCTGCAAGTTTTGGCACTACATTAAACGCTCGCGAGAACATGATAGTTACACATTGCATGAACAAGTGTCTCCCACCTCCTGGTGTCTACTTTACTTTTAGCCCACTCAAGGATATTTAAATTCCAATGTCTGAAAAATATAGTCTATCTTCTTAGATTTGCTAACACTCTTCAATGCCTACTTGTGACGGACCTTAAGAAGCTGACAAAGACATCTATTAGGAACCACTGGATTCTAATTTGAATTAGGTCGTTCCTGGCTGTGATCAGTACGCCAGCAAACACCGTAAGCTGGAGCTAACTATGGTAGCTCTTAGTACCTCTTTAATTGCAGTCTTTATGAGTAGAGTCAACATATCATATTATATACCATATCGAATGCTACACTAATCCGTCGTGCAGACACAAGTGCAGCTATTAGGTGCATCGTTCCATAAAAGATAATCAAAAGTACATAAAATATCCTATAACTGCCATAACCACGGCTTAAGGAGCCGAAACACCGGGTTAAAGAACAAAATACAAGAGGGACATAAATGGTAAACTCCGTCCTGGTCGCGGCTGGAAATTGAATAACTTGAGAATCAAAGCTGGGCGCCGTGTCCTAACCGCAGCACCCCAACGTGCGCTTCAGAAGCTGGTTAATAAATGAGTGATAATCGATTTCTCTTCTGTGTGAAAATCCGAACCCAAGCCCTCATAGGCTGTTCCGAACTCAAGACCATAACTCCCTATTCGCACGGGCATTTTCTATGACTCTCTTTAAGGTCGCCCGCCACAGTATACGAGAAAATTTATATAAGAGAAAAAAGAACTATTCTGATCTCTAATGTTTCAAGAAATTTTTTCCAGCAAAAGTGAAAAACAGTTTTCCGCGCCGATCTCAAAGGGCTGCGACCTTTAGGGCCGTGCTTAAAATATCCATTGAGGTCAGCTCCTTTCGATTTTGGCAAATTTCCAATTTCATGCTTCAGATTTCATGCGAACTTTTTTCCACTGAAAGTGTGTTTTTCAGTTTTCGCACAATAACTGTAAACACTTTCACATAAGTCAGATTGAAACCTTTTAGAGGAAAAATTGATCTTGCGTTCAGAAATCATGGAACTTTTCCTTCATGACAAAATGTGCCGTCCGTCCGAAACAGTTTTCGCGGATAGCCTCAAAACGGGCTTGCACCATAGTTTATATAAACTTTAGGACGTGGCAAATATCATTGAGCGTCAGCTCCCTTTCCGATTTGGAAATAATTTGATTTACCTTTCAGAAATATTGAACTTTTTTCTCAAAAGTCGAAAACAGTTTTCGGCTGATCACTCAAAAGGGATGCAACAATAATAAACTTTAGGGGCAGTAGCAAATGACGGTCAGCTCCTTTCGAATTTGGAAAATTGCCGGATTTGGCTTTTTCTGTGTGTTTTTTTCAGTTTTCAGCACATTGTAGCACCTTCACTAACAGATTGAAACCTTTAGAAGTGTATATCCCCATACAGGCAGCTCCTTTCGATTTGGCGAAAATATTTCCTGATTTTCCTTTCTCTTGAGTTTTTGGACGTTTATTTATAAAA
>CAJDSM010032465.1:788-12674 GCA_903981925.1 Ostrea lurida
GCGAGTATATGCTACCAAAGCGCTTGAACAAATTGTGCAGTACCCCCACAGAATAAACGTTTTAAAGGCACCGATTTTTTAATTTGCTAACTCGTACATAGAAACTTTCCATTTTCCATTAACGATATTGAAGAAGATGATTTGATGTTTAAATAAGATTGGGAATTTTTGTCAACAAATTGGGAAAAAAAGCTTTAATTCTGCGTTGGGAATGGGGCCGAATTTCGGACCCCTACAACAGGGTGGAAAATCCCTGATATCATTATGTATACTCTTGTAAAAAATACCGTATCATACAAGTGTATAAAAAGAACTATCAGTTCTTTTAATGTATCATATCGGTTCTTTTTATACGCTTGTATGATATGGTACTTTTTATATACTCTTGAATGATATGGTACTTTTTATATACTCTTGAATGATATGGTACTTTTTATATACTCTTGAATGATATGGTACTTTTTATATACTCTTGAATGATATGGTACTTTTTATATACTCTTGAATGATATGGTACTTTTTATATACTCTTGAATGATATGGTACTTTTTATATACTCTTGAATGATATGGTACTTTTTATATACTCTTGAATGATATGGTACTTTTTATATACTCTTGAATGATATGGTACTTTTTATATACTCTTGTATGATATGGTCCTTTCTATATAGTCTTTGTATGATTTGGTATTTTTTATACTGTTATATGATCATACTACATTTTGATGGACCAGGTATGCTCTATGACATTGTCATACTGACTAATACAGTACAATTTCCTGTTTAATACACTCTATGATCAAATGATGTGATCTAAAAGAAACATGGGAGAGTGATATGTAACTGATATACCATTGAAGGACTTGCACTGAATATGAATTAAACTCCCTGGGAGAGGAGAGATAACATAGCTCGGCCGTGTGTCATCATGTAAACAAACCATCTAAAAACAACACACCTAACACTGTGACGACACCAACTAATTACTGGGCATTAATTATCATTAAGCATGTAGTGTCAACAACATTTCTGTTCTCACTGCAGCAGGAAAACTCTTATATCATTTACTAGATCATTTAATGTATTATAGACCAGTTAATTCTTCCGTTGACAGACATTGTCTATGAAATTGAGCCTTTGTTCCGGACAAGGCCATTTAATATTCTATGTCTCTGGACAAGGCCAATATTCAATGTCTATGGACAAGGCCATTTAAGTATCAATTGTCTTGATGGCAGGCCATTATTCAATCTAGTGAATTAGGGTCAATATTCACATGTCTGTGGACATCTAGGTCAAATATCATTGTCTGTACACTAGGTCATATTCTCAATGTCTAATGGACAAGGCTAATATTCAATGTCCGTGGACAAGGTCAATATCTATGGACAAGGCCAATATTCAATGTCTATGAAACTGAGCCTCCATTCTGGACAAGGACAATATTGTCCTCCTAATTTGAAAATCAAGCTTTGCCTAATGTCAATAAAAAAATTCACACTGCAACATAATCAGAGCTCAACTGTCCCTATCATAAAATATCACCTGCCTGTATCACACTGGCCTGTATTCACATCCCACTGACAGATCTACTCCACCTATCATAATATCACCTGCCTGTATCACTTACCCACTGACAGATCTATCTCCACCTATCATAAATCACCTGCCTGTTCACTTATCCCACTGACTGAGTCTATCTCCCATTCATAAAATTATACCTTGCTGTACACTCCCACTGACAGATTCTATCTCCACCATCATTAAAATATCACTTGCCGTATCATACCCCTGACAGATCTATCTCACCTTCATTTAAAATATATCACCTGCCTGTTTATCACTATCCCACTGACAGATCTATGTCCACTATCATAAAAATCAACCGTGCCTGTATCACTACGCACTGACAGATCTTTATCGTCCAGCCTTCATAAATATCACCTGCCTGGACACTCCCACTGACAGGATTATCTCCAATCACAAATATCACCTGCCTGTTATCACTACCCCACTGACAGATCTATCTCCACCTATCATATAAAATATCACCTGCCTTATACTACCACTTGACAGATCTATCCCACCTATTCATAAATTACCTGCCTGTATCACTACCCACTAAGATCTATCTCACCTTCATAAAATCACTGCTGTTCACTACCCACTGACAACTATCTCCACCTATCATAAATTTCACCTGCCTGTTCACTACCCACTGACAGATCTATCTTCACTATCATAATCATTCACCTGCCTGGGGTTCACTGAACCACTGACAGATCTATCTCCCCTATCATAAATTTCACCTGCCTGTATCTACCCACTGACAGTTATCGTCCACCTTCATATATATCACCTGCCCGCTCACTACCACGGACTGAATCTATCATAAAATATCACCTGCTGTACACTAGCCACTTGACTGATCTATCATAAAATTCACCTGGCCTGTATCACTACCCACTGGACAATCTATCATTAAGATATCACCTGCCTGTTATCACACCCACTGACTTGTCTATCATAAAATATCATCTGCCTGTTATCACTACCCACTGACAGATACTATCATATAAATATCACCTGCCTTGTATCACACCCACTGACTGATCTATTCATAAATATCACGCTGCCTGTATCACTACCCACTTGACTGATCTATCATAAAATATCACCTTGCCTTGTATCACTACCCACTGACTGATCTATTCATAAAATGATCACCTGCCTGTATCAGTCCCACTGACTGATCTATTCATAAAATATTCACCTGCCTGTTATCACTACCCCTGACAGATCTTCATAAAATATCACCTGCCTGTATCACTACCCATAGACAGATCTATCAATAATATCACTGCCTGTATCACTACCACTGGACTGATTATCACTAAAATATCACCTGCCTGTATCACTACCCACTGACTGATCTATCATAAAATATCACCTGGCCTGTATCAGCTCCACTGACAGATCTTTCATAAATATCACCTGCCTGTATTCAGCTACCCACTGACAGATCTTTTTCATTAATATGATCACCTGCCTGTATCACTACCCACTGACTATCTATAATATCGCTGTATCATACCCTGATGATCATACGTAAAATATCACCTGCCCTGTATCACTACCACTTGATAGATCTTATCATAAAATATGTCACCTGCCTGTACACTACCCACTGACAGATCTATCATATAATATTCACTGCCTGTATCACTACCCAGCTGACGATCTATCATAAAATATCACCTGCCTGATCACTTACCACTGACAATCTTTCATAAAATATTCAGCCTGCCCTGTATTCACTTAACCCACTGACAGACTATCATAAAATATCACCTGCCTGTATCGCACTACCCACTTGACATGATCTATCATAAATATCGACCTGCCTGTATCACTACCCACTGGACGATCTATCATAAAATATCAACCTGCCGTGTATCACTACACCATGACTGGATCTATATATAAATTCACCTTGCCTGTATCACTACCCTTGACAGATCTATCCATAAAATATCACCTGCCTGTATCACTCCCACTGACAGATCTATCATAAAATATCACCTGCCTGTCATCCTAACGCCTCGCGTTTTCAACAATGTTTTCTCGGAGGTGACGAATTCCACTCGTAACTCCTTATATAATGTACACTGCACAAGATAAATGACGGGAAGGCGATTATTACTGTGATAATCATCATCTGATTGTGGACTTTGTTTATAAGATTTCCCTGTAGTACCATTATTACATAATTATGTTTTATTTACATTGATATTAAAATGACAGAGTTTTTCTTTCCTTAATTGTTTAAATACTTGAGTCATGACGTAAAACGTTAAATTTTATACCTACAAGTACTAGTAGTCTTTACAATAAAATACAATTATACTGTTTGTCCTATTAAACAATGTTCAGTACTTATTTAACTCTGTATGTCCTAATAATTAACGAATGAAGCTAATTTTGACCTATGTATTACGATATAATCAAACTTGGTGAAGCTTATGCTTTATAATCCGCAAAGTGGATTATTTGAAGCGTAAACTGCACCAAGTTTTATTATACTACATGTATATAACCTAGGTCAAAATTAGCTTAATTTCTTATAATTTAATTCAGAAAATTGCACTTAATGTTATCATATGTGATGAATAACTAGCGAGAAAATAAGGATCGATTTTGGCCAGAGCAACAAAGTAGAAACAATACCGTCAAATTATAGGCATTAATTGTGACGTCATCCTAGGACGTCATGTAGTGGGAATAAAGAGCAAGTTAGATTAGTATAATGAATATTGCTGAAGTCAAATGAACCGATCAAATTGAGTGTTACAAGTAAAATTAAATTATTACACAAGAGTCATATCAAATTTAACTCTGTTTATCCTATTTAGCTTCTGATTTATAAGGGTCGGGTGTATTCAACCATGTGTATCTACTATTGAAATTGTTAAAATTATCATATTGTTGTAATGTTGTTATATACACATGTCACTATAATAAATGATTTACTTACTTACTTATAAGTGACAATTAACATGGAACTTTTAACAGGGTGTCACTTTCTAACATGAAATATATATCCTTTTAAATTTATAGAAAAGACAAAAACAATCTTGCATTTTACATCAAGCATGATCACATTACGGCCAATACTTGACATTAGCATTTCAATAGATGATAGGTATTTTAAAACAACTGATTCAGAAGTTTTGCAAAATCATACAAAATTGAAAATTCAACTGACTGTGATTTTTAAACAAAGTTTAAATATACACATTTGTTGAGAAACTTGGTGCGTCTTAAGCGTCAATTTGACCTTGTAAATTGACAAATTTAATATTCCTGTGTATTATACTGCGCATAATAATTCAGCATTGTGCAATGTGCACTGTACATGACTAATATCTTATAGGTCCTTGTAGCAAACAAAACAATTATTCTCAGTTCATAGGCTACTACAGTCTGCAAAGTTTACCTCAATAAAGAGGTGTTTTTAAAATTTTGTCAATATTATCACAGTTGAGACTAGTTCGTGTGTGTGATGAGTCACAGGGGGGAGGGGGGTTAAGGGGTAGAAGGAACCAGTTATGGCTTACAATGCAGTTCCTGCGATATAAAACTGACTGCGGAAAGGAAGAGAGAACGTCTCGAGGACAATGTGGGGGTCAACATTCGCCAGCGACCTATCATAGCGGCAGTTGTCAGCCAATGACTCAGCCGTTGTCAAGCCAGTGGTTCTTTTTTCTTAATGACAGCACCGTTCCTCCCAGAAGGCTTAATAATTGATTTCTCTTAGCTTCATTAAAACTAAATGGGAAATCTAATGAAAACTAAATTATAGCTTTCTTTTTATTTTTTATTTTTTTTCCACACTCAAATTTGACTTGAGTGGCTTGTTTTACCACGCATGCATTGTTCTATCAATAATAAAACGCAACTAGGGAAAAAAAAAAAAGAAAAACAAATTCACTTTGGATTTTTTTTTCTCTTCTGCATGCATTAGATTATCTAGCAATAAAACTGGCAAATCATGCATAAATTCCAGCAGAACCTACTCAGTGGGGATTAGATTGAGCAGTGAAAGGAGCAAAGTCTATAACCAGCCGTGACCGATGACGAGGCCTGGAAGTATGTGGACACACTCCAAAAGATCTCTACAATCCCTGGACAGGTTACTTTCACTTTTTGTTTACATTATGTTTACACGACCACTCATGCACCATTCGTATGCCAAATAGTATTTTTAAGACAAAATAAAAAAGAAAATCCGACACATTAAGAGATTTACAACTACACTATCATCTCTCCCCCCCCCCCCCCCCCCTCCTTAAATTGTAGAGTGTGTGGTTACGTTGTATAACCGCAGTTCTAACGAATATACACATACATTCAACAATGACTCACCCTGTGGCCCTGTTGTAATCTGCTAGGGTGCCAAGAGAGTATAGATTCCCATTAACTCCACTGCTCTAGATACACACAGGGATTTTAATTACTCTGTAGTGTTGCAAAATTTCCTGATCCAACAAACCTTCAGCAAATTTAATTAATTGAAAAAACAATATTGCCCTGCACCGAGAATTAAGTGAGGCTGGGTTATCCCCCTTGACCTGAAGCAATGCTGTACAGAGGTTGTCAATATTTGAGGGCTTTGAAATTATCAATATTTTGTGTTTTGTAAATATTCCTAGCTTTCATAATGACTGTATAAAGTGTTTGCCCTGAGCAAAAATCATTACTCTATACTGTGTTGAATCCCAGTGTTCTATATCGGGTCGCGTGTTAATAGCTCACTGGTGTCAATGTGTGTACTCAAGTTCACATTGCACTTGGGTATTTATTAAATACATCACAATAAAAATGACCAGCCAAAATTTGCACATCATTCATTTAACGCCTGCTAAGCCAATTAGAACCAGACAGGTGTAGCATAATATAAATAAATGCAATTATGTTTTGGATTTTAATTAACCATTCCGAATTTTTTGGTGCCCAAATCTCTGTAATTTTAAGTTTTGTGTCATCTCTGGTATGCAGTATCACCCCTGCATGTTACAACAGAATATGATAATCTCTTCTGAAAATCATGCATCACAAACACTACTTACGTAAATTATCTAATCATGAATTTGAGGAGTTTTTTTTTAAAGGAATAAAAATGAATTAAAGAAATGATTTGATCTCCTAAGCTGCAGTTGCTTCAAAATTTAGTGAAGACAGTCCACAGACGTTAACTAGAGAACTACAACAGAAACTGTTAACTAGAGAACTACAACAGAAGACTGTTAACTAGAGAACTACAACAGAGACTGTTAATAGAGAACTACAACAGAAAGACGGTTAACTAGAGACCAAACAACAGAAGACTGTTAACTAGAGAACTACAACAGAAGACGGTTAACTAGAGACCAACAACAGAAGACTGTTTAACTAGAGACCAACAACAGAAGAACTGTTAACTAGAGAACTACAACAGAAAGACGGTTAACTAGAGACCAACAACAGAAGACTGTTAACTAGAGAACTACAACAGAAGACGGTTAACTAAGAGACCAACAACAGAAACTGTTAACTAGAGAACTACAACAGAAGACTGTTAACTAGAGAACTAAACAGAAGACTGTTAACTAGAGACCAAACACAGAAGACTGTTAACTAGAGAAACTACAACAGAAGACTGTTAACTAGAGACCAACAACAGAAGACGGTTAACTAGAGACCAACAACAGAAGACTGTTAACTAGAGACCAACAAACAGAAGACTGTTAACTAGAGACCAACAACAGAAGACTGTTAACTAGAGACCAACAACAGAAGACTGTTAACTAGAGAACTACAACAGAAGACTGTTAACTAGAGACAACAACAGAAGACTGTTAACTAGAGACCAACAACAGAAGACTGTTAACTAGAGAACTACAACAGAAGACTGTTAACTAGAACCAACAACAGAAGACTGTTAACTAGAGACCAACAACAGAAGACAGTTAACTAGAGACCAACAACAGAAGACTGTTAAACTAGAGACCAACAACAGAAGACTGTTAACTAGAGACCCAACACAGAAGACTGTTAACTAGAGACAACAACAGAAGACTGTTAACTAGAGAACTACAACAGAAGACGGTTAACTAGAGACCAACAACAGAAGACTGTTAACTAGAGAACTACAACAGAAGACTGTTAACTAGAGACCAACAACAGAAGACTGTTAACTAGAGACCAACAACAGAAGACTGTTAACTAGAGACCTACAACAGAAGACTGTTAACTAGAGACCAACAACAGAAGACTGTTAACTAGAGACCAAAACAGAAGACGGTTAACTAGAGACCAACAACAGAAGACTGTTAACTAGAGAACTACAACAGAAGACTGTTAACTAGAGACCAACAACAGAAAGACTGTTAACTAGAGACCAACAACAGAAGACGGTTAACTAGAGACCTACAACAGAAGACTGTTAACTAGAGACCACAACAGAAGACGGTTAACTAGAGACCAACAACAGAAGAAACTGTTAACTAGAGACCAACAACAGAAGACGGTTAACTAGAGACCAACAACAGAAGACTGTTAACTAGAGAACTACAACAGAAGACTGTTAACTAGAGACCAACAACAGAAGACGGTTAACTAGAGACCAACAACAGAAGACTGTTAACTAGAGACCAACAACAGAAGACGGTTAACTAGAGACCAACAACAGAAGACTGTTAACTAGAGACCAACAACAGAAGACTGTTAACTAGAGAACTACAACAGAAGACTGTTAACTAGAGACCAACAACAGAAAGACTGTTAACTAGAGACCAACAACAGAAGACGGTTAACTAGAGAAACTACAACAGAAGACTGTTAACTAGAGACCAACAAAGAAGACTGTTAACTAGAGACCAACAACAGAAGACTGTTAACTAGAGACCAACAACAGAGACTGTTAACTAGAACCAACAACAGAAGACTGTTAACTAGAGACCAACAACAGAAGACGGTTAACTAGAGACCAACAACAGAAGACTGTTAACTAGAGAACTACAACAGAAGACTGTTAACTAGAGACCAACAACAGAAGACTGTTAACTAGAGAACTACAACAGAAGACTGTTAACTAGAGACCAACAACAGAAGACGGTTAACTAGAGACCAACAACAGAAGACGGTTAACTAGAGACCAAACAACAGAAGACTGTTAACTAGAGACCAACAACAGAAGACTGTTAACTAGAGACCAACAACAGAAGACGGTTAACTAGAGACCAACAACAGAAGACTGTTAACTAGAGACCAACACAGAAGACGGTTAACTAGAGACCAACAACAGAAGACTGTTACTAGAGACCAACAACAGAAGACTGTTAACTAAGAGAACTACAACAGAAGACTGTTAACTAGAGACCAACAACAGAAGACTGTAACTAGACCAACAACGAGACGGTTACTAGAGAACTAACAACAGAAGACTGTTAACTAGAGACCACAACAGAAGACTTTAACTAGAGACCAACAACAGAAGACTGTTAACTAGAGACCAACAACAGAAAGACTGGTTAACTAGAGACTAACAACAGAAGACTGTTAACTAGAGACCAACAACAGAAGACTGTTAACTAGAGACCAACAACAGAAGACTGTTAACTAGAGACCAACAACAGAGAACGAACCTGTTAACTAGAGACCAACAACAGAAGACTGGTTAACTAGAGAACTACAACAGAAGACTGTTAACTAGAGACCAACAACAGAAGACTGTTAACTAGAGACCAACAACAGAAGACTGTTAACTAGAGACCAACAACAGAAGACTGTTAACTAAGAGACCAACAACAGAAGACGGTTAACTAGAGAACTCACAGAGACGACAGAAACAAAACAGAAGACTGTTAACTAGAGACCACAACAGAAGACGGTTAACTAGAGACCAACAACAGAAGACTGTTAACTAGAGACCAACAACAGAAGACTGTTAACTAGAGAACTAAACAGAAGACTGTAATAGAGACCAACAACAGAAGACTGTTAACTAGAGACCAACAACAGAAGACGGTTAACTAGAGAACTACAACAGAAGACTGTTAACTAGAGACCAACAAACAGAAGACTGTTAACTAGAGACCAACAACAGAAGACTGTTAACTAGAGACCAACAACAGAAGACGTTAACTAGAGACCAACAACAGAAGACTGTTAACTAGAGAACACAACAGAAGACTGTTAACTAGAGACCAACAACAGAAGACTGTTAACTAGAGACCAACAACAGAAGACTGTTAAACTAGAGACCACAACAGAAGACGGTTAACTAGAGACCAACAACAGAAGACTGTTAACTAGAGAACTACAAACAGAAGACTGTTAACTAGAGACCAACAACAGAAGACGGTTAACTAGAGACCAACAACAGAAGACTGTTAACTAGAGAACTACAACAGAAGACTGTTAACTAGAGAACTAACAACAGAAGACTGTTAACTAGAGACCAACAACAAAGAGACTGTTAACTAGAGACCAACAACAAGAAGACTGTTAACTAGAGACCAACAACAGAAGACTGTTAACTAGAGAACTACAACAGAAGAAGTTAACTAGAGACCAACAACAGAAGACTGTTAACTAGAAGACCAAACCAACAGAAGAACTGTTAACTAGAGACCAACAACAGAAGACTGTTAATAGAGACCAACAACAGAAGACTGTTAACTAGAGAACTAAACAGAAGACTGTTAACTAGAGACCAACAACAGAAGACTGTTAACTAGAGACAACAACAGAAGACTGTTAACTAGAGACCAACAACAGAAGACTGTTAACTAGAGAACTACAACAGAAGCTGTTAACTAGAGAACTACAACAGAAGACTGTTAACTAGAGAACAACAACAGAAGACTGTTAACTAGAGAACTACAACAGAAGACTGTTAACTAGAGACCAACAACAGAAGACGGTTAACTAGAGACCAACAACAGAAGACTGTTAACTAGAGACCAACAACAGAAGACTGTTAACTAGAGACCAACAACAGAAGACTGTTAACTAGAGAACTACAACAGAAGACTGTTAACTAGAGACCAACAACAGAAGACGGTTAACTAGAGACAACAACAGAAGACTGTTAACTAAGAAACTAAACAGAAGACTGTTAACTAGAGAAACTACAACAGAAGACTGTTAACTAGAGACCAACAACAGAAGACTGTTAACTAGAGACCAACAACAGAAGACTGTTAACTAGAGACCAACAACAGAAGACTGTTAACTAGAGACTAACAACAGAAGACTGTTAACTAGAGACAACAACAGAAGACTGTTAACTTAGAGACCAAACAACAGAAGACTGTTAACTAGAGACCAACAACAGAAGACTGTTAACTAGAGACCAACAACAGAAGACTGTTAACTAGAGAACTACAACAGAAGACTGTTAACTAGAGACCAACAACAGAAGACTGTTAACTAGAGACCAAAACAGAAGACTGTTAACTAGAGACCAACAACAGAAGACTGTTTAACTAGAGAACACAACAGAAGACTGTTAAACTAGAGAAACTACAACAGAAGACTGTTAACTAGAGAACACAACAACAGAAGACTGTTAACTAGAGGAACTACAACAGAAGACTGTTAACTAGAGACCGAACAACAGAAGACGTTAACTAGAGACCAACAACAGAGACTGTTAACTAGAGACCAACAACAGAAGACTGTTAACTAGAGACCAACAACAGAAGACTGTTAACTAGAGACAACAACAGAAGACTGTTAACTAGAGAACACAACAGAAGACTGTTACAGAGAACACAACAGAAGACTGTTTAACTAGAGACCAACAACAGAGCTGTTAACTAGAGACAACTACAGAAGACTGTTAACTAAGAGACCAACAACAGAAGACGGTTAACTAAGAGACCAACAACAGAAGACTGTTAACTAGAGACCAACAACAGAAGACTGTTAACTAGAGAACTACAACAGAAACTGTTAACTAGAAGACCAAACACAGAAGACTGTTAACTAGAGACCAACAACAGAAGACTGTTAACTAGAGACCAACAACAGAAGACTGTTAACTAGAGAACTACAACAGAAGACTGTTAACTAGAGAACTACAACAGAAGACTGTTAACTAGAGAACAACAACAGAAGACTGTTAAATAGAGAACTACAACAGAAGACTGTTAACTAGAGACAACTCAACAGAAGACTGTTAACTAGAGACCAACAACAGAAGACTGTTAACTAGGACCAACAGAGACTGTTAACTAGAGACCAACAACAGAAGACGGTTAACTAGAGACCAACAACAGAAGACTGTTAACTAGAGAACTACAACAGAAGACTGTTAACTAGAGACCAACAACAGAAGA
>CAJDSM010032467.1:715-11110 GCA_903981925.1 Ostrea lurida
AGAGAGAGAGAGAGAGAGAGAATAATTGATTCCACCTATTAAAGCAAACAATTTGCGAAATACTGATTTTAAACGAGACTGTTATCAACCCTTGTAGAATCAGCTGTTGTCAGTAGCTCGCCTCGCTTCAAACAGTAAATATAGATGTCTGGACTGATTGGTTTTATCGCTACTGTTTACACTGCAGAGCATATCGTGTCTAGGTAAGTACGTATAGGTTAAACGTGATCTGCACCACGTGATCTAAAACGCGACTGTTTCTGTGTTTGACAATGTACATGCACGTGTCTTTATTTATCATATGTCCTATACGATCGTTTTAAGATCTACCGGGTACTCTTTATCTTAGTTTACAACAAAACGATATATCACCCTGACAAAATAAAGCCTTGTATATTTATAAATTGAAACAAATGTGAATTAATGGCTGGATTTAATGGTAGGATGCTTGATCCACAATTTTTTTAATAGCGTTTCGACCAAGTTTGGAGCTCTTTTACTCATAACAAGGATCGACTGAAGATCCCAAAGGGATAAAGTAAACCATTTGTTATTAAGAATATTCAATCAAGAGGGAGGGACGACTGAAGTTTAAAGTTTTTGGGGATAACCTGCATAATCATCCTTTTCAATAAACGTTTGCAGTCAAATAGACTTATTCAAATCTCGATAAAAAATACTTCCTTAAACAGCACAAAATGCAGACTTCCTAAAACAGCACACAATACCAAAACTCCTCAAACAGCACCAAATACGAAGGTTTCCTCAAACAGCACAAAATACAAACATTTCTTCAAACAAGCACAAAATATCAAAACCATTTACCTTCAAACAGCACAAAAATACAAATATTCCTCAAAAAACAGGCACAGAAATAACAAACACTTCCTCTAAACGAGCACAAACATACAAACATCTTCCTCAAAACCAGCCAGCACAATACAAACACTTCCTGCAAACAGCGACCCACTAATTCAACACTTCCTCAAACAGCACACAATTCCAACACTTCCTCAAAACAAGGGCATCATAATTCCAACACTTCCTCCAAACAGCACACAATACAAAAACTCCTCAAACAAGCACGAATACGAAGTTTCCTCAACAGCAACAAAATACAAACATTTCTTTCAAAGCAGGCACCACCATTACAAAACACTTCCTTCCCAAACAGGCACACAATTCCAACACTTGTCCTAAAAACAGCAACATAATTCCAACACTTCCTCAAACAGCACCACAATACAAAAACTCCTCAAAACAGCACCAAAATACGAAGGTTCCTCAAAACAGCACCCAAAAAAATACCAAACATCTTCAACAGCACAAAAAAAAAAAAAAAAAAAAAAAAAAAAAAAATTACAAAATTTCCGTCAAACAAGCACAAAATTACAAAGATTTTCCTCAAACAGCACACAATACAAACCGACTTCTCAACCAGCACAAAATACAAACACTTCCTCAACCAGCACCAAAAACATTACAAAATTTCCTCAAAAAGCAAGCCACCACTACAACCAACTTCCTCAAAACAGCACACAACTTTCCCCAAAACACTATCCTCAAATCAGCACACAATACAAACATTTCCTCAACCAGCACAAAATAAACAATAACATTTCCTCAAAACAGCACAAAAGTACCAAAATTTCCTCAAGAAAACAGCACAAAAAATACAACCAGTTCCTCAAACAGCACAAAAGTACAAACATTTCCTCAATAACAGCCACAAAAATACAAACATTCCTTCAGAACAGCACAAATACAAAAGATTTCCACGAAACACACAATAATTACAAAAAAACTTTCGTCAACATAGCAGCAAAATACAAAAGATTTCCAAAAAAAGCACACAATACAAAACCGCCTTCCGTCAAACGCAACCAAAATACAAAAATTTCCTCAAACAGCAACAAAATTACGAACATTTTCCTTCAAACAGCACAAAATACAAAACACTTCCTCAAACAAGGCACACCAATTACAAACACTTCCTCAAACAGCACACAATTAACCAAACATTTCCTTCCAAACAGCACAAAAATACAAAGATTTCCTCAAAAACAGGACAAAAAATACAAAAATCCTAAATAGCACAAAATTACAAACCATTTCTCAAACAGCACCAAATACAGACTTTACTTAAAAGACAGCACAAAATACATGACACTCCTAAAACAGCACAAGAATACATACCAACCCGTTCAAAACAAGCACACAATTTACAAACATTTTCCTCAAAACAGCACAAAATACAGAAAGGACTCCTCAAAAACAGCACTCAATTACAAAGACTTCCTCATACACGCACAAAATACAAACACCTCCTCCAAAGAACCACGAAACTGTATAAAAGGTGAGATTTACAGCAATATGTTGAAATTTTGTTGTCTTTTCGAAAAAATTAACGAAAAAGACAACAAAAAACGCCACGCGAAAAAAACGGAAAAAGAGTAGGTCATCACCAGTGGGACTGCACAAGTCTTTCGTTGAATATTACTTTTTCTTTTTGGCCGTGCTTGGCCATCTTCTTATATACTTCCGATTATCGTAATTTCGTCTTCCCATTTTGTTGATAAATAAATAACGAAAAGGCGACAGAATTTCTAAAATGGCAAAAAACCAGCCTTTCATACTTAAACACCCATCTCAATAAAGGGTGCGAATTGCAGTCGCAGTTCTGACGAATTTTAAAAAAACGTAATTCTTGTTATTTCATGTGGTTATTATTTCATATTAGATTTGGGAGTAAACTTAAACTTATGATTGTTTTTAATTACCTCACTAATATGAATTTTCAAGTATAACAGTAGTAAATGGACAACGTTTACTGTCGGCAATCGCTATTATTCTAGCTGAAATGTATTCACAATTTTCTTCTGTATCTTTTTTAATACCCTAAGTTGTATTGCAATTATTCAGTACAATTACGGTTTATCATTAAAAGCAACCAAGAAGTGGGTCACAGGTTTACTGTTTTATAAAAACAAAGTAGTAATGTTACCGTGTTCGGCAATTTATCATTTGTTTTATGAATTTCTTTTGCTAAAAAACACCGATTACAAATAAAAAATTGTTACAGTTCTAAAACATTTAGAAGCAAAATATTTGTGTTTGTTTTAACCATAAGTTAGGATAGCTATAGCATTAAATTGCCATTTTTCGTTTTATTGAGAACGATCTAAAATTTATAATCATTGAAAATTTATTAAAGCCAGAATCTATGGTTAAGAGTAAACGTTACTAGATGACATAATATTCCTTCCTGTACAGTTTTGAATAATTATACATTCTTCACATTAATATTATAATTTCCAGAACAGAAGAGGGGGTTACCACCCTTCATGATAAATTATGCAATTATTTGAACGGTGTTTGAAATTCAAAATGATGAAACGTACGTTACTAAACGTACTTACAAAACCTTTAAAAACAACTTATTTGACCTGCAGTCACTTTCACACGTTTTCCGAAACATGTATTTCACCACAATGGCTGTTGATTTGAAATAGAAATTAAAACGATTGGTAGATGTGAAGATAGTGGTGATTTTTCATCTGTAGGAACACACTTGAATGTCCAGCGAAAATTGCTGCGGCATAATATCGGATTGATTTTCTTTCTTACATTTTTGAATACTATGCCATTAAAATAGGAACTTGAAAATTGTTACTGCTTGAGAGTTGTTCTGGAAACATTGGCCGGGGATATGTACGATACAGCTAGTAACGTACATTTCAATGGTTCAAACATAATTTGAGAGTGATTTAAAAGGGCTTTAAAAGCCTTTTATTACCGTTTCTTTAGTGCTTTTTCGCTTTCCTTGCTGCCAGATTTTGAATTACGAATCATTAAGGTGATCAAAAACACAATAAAGAAAAGATCTAATTTTACTAATATTATGATTACATCGAAAAATGAGATAAAGGGATAGAATTAAGAGACTTATTTCAATACCACAATGGATGAGAAAAGTTATCATATTTACTAAAACTGTTGAATTTACAACATGTTTGTATTTCAGGATAGTTTATTAAGAAACTTTAGATTTTTAAAGCAAATCATGAAAAATTTAAGCAGGATAGTATTTGATTTAATTTATATTTTGTTAACGTACGTTACCAATTTTGAAAACGAGGTTGTTGGCGAATGGCTGTGCGATTTCAATAAAAAGTAAAAAGTACCCAGATTCGATTTCTTGTTTCATTGTTTTCGTCGTAATCGCGTGCCAGAATTTTAACAAGTTTTGGATAATATTGACTTTGTAATGTACGTTAACTTTAAACCTGCCTTTCAAGATTAATGTTTCAACATAAGACTGTTAAATACCTTGCTGGAAAATTACCCCGAAAATATTTGAGCGTCCTTCCTTTTTCAAAAAAAAGTAGCATTCAGGGACCACACTACTTGAACAGATATAGCTAGCCATTGAGTGTTAAAAGCTGTTTGAAGCAGGAATTATAACATTAAAACAATAAGAAAATTGTCGATATTTTAATATCCTGGGAAAAGGGAAAGTTCCCTTGAGTACACAATTCTTTGTTTTTAAAAGGCATCACATTAATCAAGATACATAAAATAATATAAACTGGAAGCATGATAAAAGTTCTTCAATTCAAAATTTATTTTCCAAAAAAGTCTTTTTAAATCGTAACGTACATTTTTGTAGCGTTTTCCAGAGTTTTAAACACCATTTTATGTGCCATCTAATAATAACAATGACCCTGATAGGTTTAAGTGCGACAGAATATATAATTAAAAATCATTAAACATCTATTAAGAATCAATTAACAATCACCTAATGAATTAAAAAATTTTATTTTACAAAAACAAAAACCTTCAAATGCACACCTTTATTGAGAATGGGTGTTAAGCACTCCGATCACTTCAATGCTTGAGGAGTCAAAATCCAGTATTGTCTCCTTATAGTACAGGTGGATAGCATTACTTAAGGTGTCACCCTAAAAGTGCAGAAGGACGACAGAACGTTAACACACAAGCTTCAATAGCTGCTGACCCGCGTGTTTGTCAGCGATAACCCACTTCAGACGCTCGAGACAGAAATATTTCTGGGGACGACCTGACATCAAGGTGTCAGATATCAACATGACTAGAGGAGTGTAGGGAGAAACTGATAACGAAAGCCAAGCTATAGGTGAAGGTTAGTGGGGGACTAGTCAGTGTTGTGTAATCCGTGATTATGATTATACAGAAAAAAGAAATCACGATAAGGTGAAAGGAGTAGGCCCACGAAGGGTGAAAATCTACCCAAAAATGGCAAAAATTAAAGTGAAATTTCAACAAATTTTATTCTGCAAAAATAATAGCCCATGTATGATAGATTGTAAGTGTGATAAAATTTTTGGAGTTTTGTATTGGTGTATCTATGATAAATCATATACTGTACCAATTTTTATGCACCAGATGCGCATTTCGACAAATGATGTCTCTTCAGTGATGCTCAAACCGAAATGTTAGAAATCCCCATTTTTATGATAAAAACGAAAGTTTGTTATAGAGCACAACCTTGGACCAATTTTATTTTTTGTCTGTTTAAATATGATGCCACGAAGGTTCGAATTTTTATAACATCTTGGTTCAAGCCTGTGTTCTCTAATGAATTTTCGTTTTTATCACAAAAATGTGTTGATTTTAAGCAAATTTATGGATTTTATGATATTTCATGATGTTTGAGGCATTAAATCTTTGTTTGTTTGTTTATTGAAACCTTGAGAAACATCTCATTGGTATGGTACACAAATATAATAATCAAACAACAATATACTAGCGGGTATAATCAGGTAAAGAAACATGTGAAAAGAATCGTGTGATCAAATATGGAGGTTGAACAATACTTTAAAATATTATAAGTGTCTTAGTCTCAGAGCCTCTAGTTGTGGGGAGAAGTACCACAAACTTAGACCTATGATTAGCGCTCAGGAGCCTGTTTCATCAAAGGTCGTACGCCCAGCGTAACTTTACGCCAGGCGTAAGTCCCGGGCTATCACAAAATCTAAGACCAATTTGTGTTTCATCAAAGAGCGTAACATTACACCGGCCTTAAGTTAAGCCCAAATTTCACACCTGGTCAGAAAATACGCCCGACTAAATATTGACGTAAGCCCTCTGACTAGCCCTAAATTAGGGCGTAGTCTACGACCTTTGATGAAACAGGCTCCCTGGCTGTAGCAGTGTGGGTTCTTAAACGTTTCAAAGCTTGTCTCGACTCGAGATTTCCGTTTTCAAGGCCATATCTGGAGGACCCTTGGTTCTCGATTCTAAATGATTACCACCCCGTGAAGATCCGGGTTAGAATAGGTCCTCAACATCCCCTTGCGTGTCGTAAGAGTTGACTGAATGGGGTGATCCTTCGGATGAGACAGCAAAAACCAAGACCCCGTGTCATAGCAGGTGTGACCAGCTCAAAGGCCATAAGGGCCGAGCATATGTTTTAATTTTGCAGCCCTTCACCAGTAATGGTTAAGTCTCCATATGAGTGAAATATTCTCAAGAGGCACGTTAAACAGTAAACAACCAACCAACCAATATTGCTCTTAGCTTTGGTTCAAATGCCCCATGAAACGTAGGATGCATTTGTCGTGTTTCGGAGGTTTTCATCAGGCTGTAATCACGTGACAAACAACAGGATTAGTAACGTTAATGTACAATTAATTTTCGGTGTTCAACTCTACATGTATGATTAAACTAGCTGATCTCAGTCCTTTAACTGGGCTCGGTAGCGCTACAATCTCAAACGGCATGCTAGGCTATCTCTACGTGTGGATAACAAACGTTTAATTCATACAGTGCATCCAAGATATCTAGATTTCTTGGCTTGCCGCTACGATCTTGAACGCAGACATCTCAGTCTAATAGAATCAAACGTTTAGCTGATCTCGGTCAATAAAAACAAACATTTTGCTGATCTCAGTCCAATAGAAATAAACGTTTAACTGATCTCAGTCCAATAGAAACAAACGTTTAACTGATCTCATTCTAATAGAAACAAACGTTTAGCTCTGTCCCAATAGAAACAAACGTTTAGCTGAGCGTCAGTTTAACAGAAACAAACGTTTGAATGATTTCAGTTTGATAGCGAAAAATATTATTTAAAAATATTTATGGCTGGTTTTTTTTTTTTTTTACATCTATTGTTTTTGTTTTAAGTAGTATATCAAGGTTGAAAGGTTAAACAACATATAGACACAATACGATTTAAGAATAATTATACGCCTCTGGTGGGAGAACAAAGATGAAATTTGATTTATATCTTAATGCTCCTCACCAGTACAGTGCTTCGGCATAAAATATACCCGGCTCTTTATTGTGCGTGTTCTTACTGTGTGTTCGAGTCACACAGAAAATTTCCTTTTACTCCGTTAATGATCTTGCACTAATATTTTTGATTTTGGTACATCAGGCAAAACATTGAAATTCCATACACTAAAACTTCAGCACCAAAGTTTTATCTCATTTCCACAACATTGATCGGCGTGTTGCCTCTTTAAGGCGGAATACTACATGTAAATCGTCATAATGGCCGACTCCAATTAATACAACAACAATACATGCATATTCTTTTTAAATCTAAATTTCCCAGCTAGGTAGAGCATATCGACAGCTAATCTATAAATCGCGGGTGTGAACCCAGCAGAGGTTTGATTTTTTTCATATTCTTTACTCCTAAAACTGCATTTTTTTTCACTAGATGGAAAAATTCAAAACTTTTCGATTTCAAAATATTATTACATACCTCCGTCATTTTCCATTTATTTCTCTATTGTGCTACTCTTCCTTAAGAAGCCGTGCTTTCTATATAAATCATTTCTGGTTGACACTCACCGTTGTTTCGGATCTCTGTCGAAGAATTAGCTCCCCTTTTGATTCTACTATTTCCGTCTAAGTCCCCAACACTGGTTGTCTGAAACCATAAGATGGCCCCGTAACTGACACTGAGTAAGATGGCTACAGAGTACAGAGAACCGAGGAGGGCGTGGCGTGTGTGGCGCCGCCTGCGTGTCAAATAGCGTGTCTGCATTCTGAGAGGTACAAAACATTTCAAACTTTTTTTTATTTGACAATCACCGTATTGTGTTTTATGCACGTGTCATCGCACGTGTCATTTGGGAGCGATGAACTTTATGTAAGATTAGATAAGAGTTTGATTTTGAGAAGTATGTCACGACAACCTCCAGACACATCCTCGGAGCAGTCACCCGTGCGTGAATCTGGTTATAGACCGGAAGCTGGACAGTGGTCAGTGAGAAAGAATGGAAGACCGGATACAATGTTTTATATGTGTGATGTTAGTCCTCAGGATGGGTGGGGTTGTAACTTGGTCACACACTTTGGATACCCGGGCATTTTTCTTCATTAATGACCTCTTACATGTAACCCTTTAATGACCGAATCAGCGAGATAATCCGTTCATCATTGGACCACGTGACTAAAGAGACGTTGCCTAGATGTTTCGATGTATGTCGGGAATTTTAAAAAGTATTTTAATGAACAAATTATTTATCATTCTGTGTTTGGTTTTCTTTGCCAGTCGTTGAAAATAAAACATTTTCACATTTGATGTTTTCGAAAAGTCTTACAACTACAAAATGGCGCGTAATATGTAATGGCGGCGGCCATTGAACACATCGCTGCTGAACGAACGCGTCCGATTTAAAATAGATAAAGCTAAAATAAGAGTTTGTCATTGTTTTGTAAGACAGCAGCATTGACGCCCGACAGTTACAAGGGGGTGATAATTGAATATTCATTATCATCGATAGAAAGATTGGAGAGGTTCATTTCTAAAAGTGAAGATTTTAACCCACTGATATTTTTTTTAAGTAAGTGGCATTTTACAATACCCGTCAGGGGTATCACGTGTGTGTATTCTATACAGTAATAAGACGCTTAGGGCATGTTGATTTTGAGTTTTATCTCGGACTACCCGAGTTCAACTCTTATGACGTAATGTGACATTTCAACTCTTTATGACAAATGTTACATTTACAACTCGTATGACGTAATGTGACATTTCAACTCGTATGACGTAATGTGACATTTCAACTCTTATGACGTAATGCGACATTTCAACTCTTATGACGTAATGTGATATTTCAAGGGCGATTTTAATTCGTACCCGAGTACAAACTCGAGTTACCCGGAGTTGCAACCGAACAGAGAGAGAGAGTTTCAACTTTTATGTGACGTATTGTGACCTTTGAACTCTACCCGATTCTCTTCGAGAATTAGTATAGTACCAATAATGTCGTTTTTTGTAATGGTACTGCGCATGTGTCATTTTTCAAACGATGGCTGTGATTGGTTGGAGTATCATACGTATCATACATGGGAGTAACAAAGGAGAGTGGGATACTGAAACGAAATCTCTCTTGAACTCTCTACCCAACACGACATGTTACTCTGTCTTATACGAAGGCTTGTGTGGCAACAATATGGTGGTCTTGTAATGACAGTGCGCATGCGTTAGTTTTCAAAATATGCATGTGATTGGCTGGAATATTATACATGGGAGTAAGATAGAACATTGGAACATGTACCTAGTAACTAGACACGTTCTGAGTAGCTGCAATAATGTAGCCCTCTCGATTTATTTTATTCCGACGTTTTCGGGAGGGGGGGGGGGGGGCTACAATTCCATAAAACCTTCGTAATGGTTGCAAAACATGTTGTGAATTATAATAAGCGCCGTATATTTGTTCTATAATGTTTTTACATCAATAAGGGTACGCTACGTTTCGCACGTACTGCTTCTTGTAGACGAATTTGCAATGCCAGTTTCCTTCATCACCCAATAAACCAACAAAGAAAGCATTTTATTGTTTAAATGACCCCTGTACGCCCGGAGCAAATTCTAGTTTAATGCTCATTGTTGATTTGTATGTCCGATTCATAGAATAAAGATTGTTGATTAATAATTTTGATTCGTGGAGGTCAATGTTCAACTATCTTACTGGTTTGTGGGAACGCAATTTTGTGGATAATTTGTCTATTTTATAAGTAAAATATATACACTTACTGATAATTAAAGTAGTTTGTCGATTTTTTGTCAAAAGATTTTTCATTTTTGATGTTAAACATTGAAGGCATAACTCATTTAAAGTCTGCATTCAAATTTTGGACCTTTTGAATGCACGGATTAGAGCGATATTTTAGCCGTAACTATTTGTTATGTAAACAAAAGCTCTCGTCTTTTTATCACTGGATACAACGCCGTATTTGGGATGTCATTTACGCGCAACATTGCGTGGCGGTTCCGCAGCAGGAAAGGAAAAAGACCAACTAAAAGAGCAAACATGAAAATGTTCACATTTAGTCACGTGTTAGTCTAGGAAATTATAATTTGTAGTGTAATCGTTTGATTTCCGCACAAGAGCC
>CAJDSM010032473.1:0-10806 GCA_903981925.1 Ostrea lurida
ACATTTTATTCAGTTGTGTATATTTACATCTTGGAAAGAAAGTCTAAATCCATGCTTTTAACCCTCTGTATTGTTGTGACTTGCTTTAATCGGTGTTACAGATTTCTGTTGGCGCTGAGATCAAGGCTTGACCCCCTGTATTGTTGAGATATTAATCGGTGTTACAGCCTTCTGTTGGCCTTGAGATCAAGGCTGGAAGAGATTTTGACCCCCTGTATTGTTGAGATATTAATCGGTGTTACAGCCTTCTGTTGGCCTTGAGATCTAGGCTGGAACCCCTGTATTGTTGTGAATTACTTTAATCGGTGTTACAGATTTCTGTTGGCCTTGAGATCAGGCCTGGAAGATTCTGTATCCAGAGACGGCGAAGAACGTCAACAACAGCCAGATCAACAGCATGGTGCACATCCACTACCCCAACAGTAAAGTGTTCACTGAGCACACCTACCTCATCATAACCTACGTGTTTCTGCTCATGTACATCTACTTCTCTGTCAGTAAGTGTTTTATCAGAAACCAAAGGTTTGTGTGTCTGTCTTTAATATTTATTTAAAGACTGAATTTAGTATTTTTTCGTTGAATGAAGGTATACCACGGGCGGGGGATCTCGGTAAACTGCATCATTGCGCGTAAACTGCATCTTTGCGAGTAAACTGCATCTTTGCGAGTAAACTGCATCATTGCAAGTAAACTGCATCATTGTGCATCATGCCCTACGCTCAATGATGCAGTGTTTGTGGAACTTTTTCATGGTATACCTTCAGCACATATAGTTTAGGAGTCAAAATTATACCAAAAAAGGCTCATTTTAATTATGGAGTTTTGTTTTTTTTTACTGAAGTTTTATTAATGAAATAATTTTGAGCTACATTCTAAATGTATAGAGCAGCCAGCAGCTAAATTGCTATTAAAGTTTGCTGCACAAGTTCTCAGACAGAGTAACGTGACTTGATATACTTTAATCGTATCGTCAATTGTCATTGAAAGAGTATGAAATATTCAGATGTAAAATGAAATGTGACAGAGATGTAAATAAATGTGTATTTTTTTGTGACAGGGAAGATTGAAATGGTGAAGTCTAAATGGGGGCTGGCTCTCAGTGCTGTCGTTACCGTGGTAACCTCACTTCTGATGTCCGTCAGCTTCTGTTCGCTGTTTGGACTGACTCCCACACTAAATGGAGGGTTAGTTTGTTCTATATTTCCGATATTCGATCATTTCTCTTGTGGACTCCTTATTGTGAGAATTTATTGCCTCTCTCTCTTTCTCTCTCTCTCTCTCTCTCTCTTCACAATATTTCATATTAAGGGGGACAAAAATTAACTTAAGATTAGATAAGGGGAACTGAGAAAAATTGGGCATGAAAATTCTTTTATTAATGAATATCTGGAACTACAGTTGACGAAGTTAATTTTTTTATATTTTTTTTTTATTATTGGTGGGAAACAGTGTAGTGGGAGCATGTCAATTAACACAAATGCACAGTATTTGGGATGGTATTACTTTAGTAAGGTGATGATTTATTTAGAAATAAAAGAATTTATTTTTTATTTAGTGAGATTTTCCCGTACCTGGTTGTGTTTGTGGGTCTGGAGAATGTTTTGGTGATCACGAAGTCGGTTGTGTCAACGCCCGTGGACCAGGATGTTCGATTTAGAATCGCACAAGGTAAACAATTTAGTGATCGAACACATCAATTCTAAATTGCTGGTGTTGTTCAGGAATGTTGACTGCCAAATGTTGAAGATTGTTTAACGTTTAGTACACTTGTTAATCATGGTATCAACTAAAAAGCAACTTTTGGCTCTTTAGAATCTGAATTGAAGTTGAACTTATTTACTTAGAAATTGCAGTGTATAGGTAGTTGTTTTGAGCTATGACTTTTATAATCATAGGCATGAAAATTTTGTACTTTCTTAGCACAAGCAAGTACTGTAAAGGGCTTTAACTTTGCGGGGCTAAAATTTCGCGATTTTTCTCTTTCGGTACTTCGCTATGGTTTTAAATTTCGCGGAAAGTAAAGAGACTAGATTTGAATCATACACCCTAATACATTGAACAGCATTTCGTGATGGTTTTATTTTCGCGATCGATAATGTAATCCCAAATATAGCGAAAATAAAACCCACGCGAATATTTCCCCCTTTACAGTACTTCTTTCTCTTCTAGTAGGCTCATAAAAGGAAGTTTTTTTTCCCACTAACTTAGCTTTTAATTAGTCCCCTACCGGTTTGTAACCGGAGGGACTATAGCTTTCTTCTTTTGTGTCTGTCTTCATGTCTGTCTGTCCCATTCCGTCCCTTGGTTTTCCGCACTTTTTTTTTCTCACTGCTTGCAGATATTCATTTGATATTTGGCACATTGCTTTGCCATACCAAGTTACAGATCAAGTTCGAGTTTGGTTTTGATCCATTCATTTTTCACTGAGTTATGGCCCTTGGACATAGAAAATTTATAAATTATCAGTTTTCCACACTTTTTTCCTCAGTGTTGGCGATATTCATTTGATATTTGGTCTGCTTTGCCATACCAAGTTACAGATCAAGTTTGAAATTGGTTTTAGTCCATTCATTTTTCACTGAGTTATGGCCCTTGGACTTAGAAATTTCATAATTTATCAGTTTTTCCGCACTTTTTTTCTCAGTGTTTGAATATTTGCACATTGCTTTGCCATACCAAGTACAGATCAAGTTCGAGTTTGGTTTTAATCCATTCATTTTCACTGAATTATGGCCCTTGGACTTAAGAAAATTTCATAATTTATCAGTTTTCCACACTTTTTTTCTCACTGCTTGCAGATTTGGTACATTCCTTTGCCATACCAAGTTACAGATCAAGATCGAATTTGGATTTGATCTATTCATTTTTCACTAAGTTATAGCCCTTGTCCTATCCTGGCTCACCAATATTCCCTTTTATCATAAGTATATTGATATAGCCTACATAATGAAATTAGAATATGTTGCGGTCCAATAATTTGTGTAACCGGTAGGGGACTGTGTATTGCTGTGCAATACTCTCAGAATGCTTGTTTTTCAATGTCATGGAGTTCTTCTTACCTTATTATTTTTTTATAGGAATTAGTCGCGAGGGATGGTCGATCACTAAAACTGGCAACGGAGCTTATCATTGTAGTAGGGGCTTCTTCACCTTGTACCGCTATTCAGGTAAAGTCGTTGTACCTGTTAGGTGTATGTATGATAAAGAGTAGACACACAGATGTGAAATGAAAATGACAACTGTGTACATGTATTTTTACCCCCCTCCCCCCCCCCCCCACTCCCCCAATGCCTAATTTTCAACCATGTCCTTGCCTCGGCTTATCTACATGTACCTTTGAATGTGTAGGCACATAGGATCATTAATGTATAATTTTATATCTTTACCAACACCTTTTATGAGTACAATTTTTTTGAAGTGGTAATGGAAATTTTAGCAGCACATATTGAGGTGAATACAGACTGTTTAGAGTGTGGTTATCTACGTACTGTTGATGACTTTTATTTTGTAGGACTTTATTTTTGCGTGGATATGAAACACATATATGTTTACAGCAAATAACTTAAATGTAAATCATTATTCATTGTGTACTACAGCAAGTCTTTATTTGTAAGAGTTTATATGTGAGAAATTAATTTTTACGAAAGGCTAGTCTCAAAGAATTACATGTATACAGTTGAACTTCGATATCTTGAACACTGATATCCTGAATACCATGGTTATGTCGAACTGATTTGGAGGTCTCAACCACCTAATTTTCTTGGTATTTTATCCTTGATATCTCTAATTCACGGATATCTTGAACTTTTTTCTTGGTCCCATCGAGTTTGAGATAACAAGGTTTGACTGGACATTGTTCTCATAAATAAAATTTTAATCATAGTATGAGATATCAGTGTGGTAACATTGATGTATGTTTTCAGGAGTTTGCCCTGTTTGCCATGGTAGGGCTATTGACGGATTTCTTCTTACAACACGTGTTCTTCCTCACGACGCTGTCCATCGACATTCGGAGAATGGAGGTCAGTTATAGAAAACATCAGACCTTACTGCTTAGCGAGTCTTCTGTACGATGAGTAAAATTTCTAACAACTTAGCATGTCTTCTGTACAATGATTTCAATTTTTTTTTACATTTTTGGCCGGGTTGCACAAGTGCAAAACCGACTTATAGAATGGTGGGCAGGCGGGGAAATAATTTCTGTAACACTTTACTCAGTAATTACTTATCGTAGCCTCATGACATGTAAGATTTATCATCAGCGGGTGATCCCATTAGGGGTGAATCAATATATCGATATCTATTGAATACGATCGGTATAAAGCTCTCTGACGATATGCGATACAGAGGTGGGTCGATATTTCGATATAAAGTCGGGCTTATATATAGCAAATAATGCAACTTGCAAAGAAACCGTAACATCCTCTGGTGGCATAACTAATTTAAGTGTCCATGCATGCATTTTCTACGCACAAAACGTACAATAATAACGAATTCCGTGCATCAGGAAGTCCATCGATGGAGGGGTAAGACCGATTCCCGCGGGACCGTTTTTGGTAATTAAAGTATATCTTTAATCTTATTTTTTCGGACATGCAGTCCCTATTTCATAATATGATTCTTTGAACGACCAACAATTAAAAACGTGTGCTATATTTACCGGCAACATCTGTAGCATTCGAAAGGGGTTTAATTCCGCATGAGACATTTTTACGGCAACAAGGGCCTGTTTGAGTCCCGAAAATGTTAAAACGTTATTTTTTTTAAAAAGAAAAACACGGGCTTTTGAAATTATTATTAAGTATTCATAACGAGACATCAGCTATTATTTTCTGTTTGCTTTCTCTTCCCGTGATCCGTGATGGACTCAAACAAGACGTTGCTGTAATAAGTTTGAAAAAAAAATTGCTTTTTGCTCTTAAGTTGAATAAAAACACTTTAAAAATGTTGATTAGATCCAATATATCGGATATCGGGACTTTGCATATCGAATCGTATCGTATCGAAAGTGTGGGCTAGCAATACACAGCCCTAGATCCCATATCATTTAGAATTCAAATTCTCCACATGCAGGAAAACAACAACAATTTATAAGTAACAAAAACAAATCTTCAGCTACAGAACTCTATTCAACTTGTCATTTTTCCACAAGCCACAAAAATCTTGATTGAAACCCATGATTTTACAATTATGATATACAATCTTTTCCACAAGCCACAAAAATATTGATTCGTATCCATGATTCTACAATTATGATATACGATCTTTCATTTTAGCTGTCTTATGATATACGATCTTTCATTTTAGCTATCTTATGATATACGATCTTTCATTTTAGCTGTCAGATCTTCACAAAAAAATAAGGACCTCTGTGTCGGACAACCAGTTGGGTTTCCCCCCAGGGTCAAAGGTCATTGAACCCCTGGTCCTGTGTCCAGTACGAGGCCTCATGTCCACCACGCCTGTGACAATCGCGGATAAAGCGACTCAGAAGAAACACCGCCGGACATCGTCCAATGTTTCCCTCGGCCCGCCCTCACCGCTGGCAGACACCAGTCGCATGTCTAGACGGCTACGCCTCATTGATTTCCTGGCCGATACGCGAGTCATCCAGAGGTTCATCATGGTAGGACACTGATTTGACTACAGATTGTTCCGTTTACCTGATCAAGACTATGGGCTCACGGCAGGTGTGACCAGTCAACAGGGGATGCTTACTCCTCCTCAGCACCTGATCCCACCTCTGGTGTGTCCAGTGGTCCGTGTTTGCCCCACTCTTGTTTTTGTTTTCTATTTGGGACTTACGAGATTGATCCCTGTTCGTTATATTTGTTGCCTTTACATTAACCCTTATCATGCTAATCAACAATAGTTGCTTTCGTACATGTTGTAGTTGAACGATCTATTTTCATATTTGGGGATTTCCAAGTTTTAAAAAAAAGCTGTAATTTGACATTTCTCATTGGACTCATGCTTGGAATATCTTTTAGTGATGATCGATAAGAAAATTGAGAGAGGAAAAATTACTGGACAAGAATTTTTTCAATCGTATAAATTTTAATCAGCAGTACAGAGAAAACTAAATCAATCAGCATAACATGATAAGGGTTAAGCTTGTCCAAGTGGAATATGTAATACATATTCTAGAGGACATACTACATGTACACATTGTAGTTATATGTACTGGTACATACTTTTATGCCCCTGGAATCTTTTATTTGGGGGCATATAGTTTTTGGCCTGTCTGTATCTGTTCGTCCCTCTGTCTGTTTGTCTTCAAAAACTTAGGTTGGCCATAACTTATGAATGTTTTAAGTGATAGGACTTTCATATCTATATTCCTTAAGATTAATAGAATCCTTCATTTAGTACGAGTGTGGGATAGGGAAATTCCACTGAGGGGACAGGATTCACTTGCAACATTTTGTGTCTTTTCCAGTTCTGCACTGTGATATGGATCGGACTGATTGTTTATAAGAGTGGAGTCTTAGAGCATTTCTCTAACCCCAATGCACTAAATGCTACCCAGGATTCAAGTCAACAAGCCATACCACCAGCTGAAGAACTCTCCAGTGTTGGAGGTAGAGAAGGCCGGAGCACTGTTAGCCAGTCTAGTAGTTCATGGTGGTTTCAGGGTGAGTTGGTGGATCCAGAGGGAGCGGTAAAACACCGGGGAGTGGAACTCTGGCAGGACTTGTCCTACAAACACTGGCCCACATTGTTTGGATACTACAACATCAGTTTATATGGAAAGTAAGTTAATGCAGTAAGAGCTTAAGTATGTCACAGTTGAATTTCGTTATTTCAAACACTGAAATCTATGTTGAAGTGATTAGGAAGTCTCAACCACTAATTATGTCTCCCCCCACTATGGGGGAGACATGTTTTTGGCCTGTTCANATTATGTCTCCCCCCACTATGGGGGAGACATATTGTTTTTGGCCTGTTCATCTGTCCGTCACAAAGTTTGTCAGCGCAACTCCTCTAAAACTACTTATCCGAATTTTAAGAAACTTGATATGTAGCAAGGACATCATAATTATGTAGTTGTGCATATTACCAGGAAATTTTGATCCTCTAATTGTTGAGGGAGTTATGCTCGTTTGAACTTAAAAATTTGACTTAAATCCTCGTGAATAACCTTGTCAGTGCAACTCCTCTGAAACTACTGATAATTTTTGTGGGAGTTAAGGCCATTTGAACTTAGAAATTTGCCATCCTCAACACAACTACTTCGAAACTACTCAACCGACAGCACTTGGGGGAGACATATGTTTTTGCCTCCAAAACTTTAATTCTTTAAGTATTTTACCAAAGTTTAATCTCGGTCACATCGAGTTCTATATTAAGCTGTATTGGTTTTGTAGTTATGGAGTTTCGGAACTTTTCATTGTTTGGGCCATTCTGACATGCCAGTTTTCTAGTTCATATTTTTGTTCTCTTTTCAGATTCATATCCATTTTACCCAGTCTCCATCTTTCTATTATTGTGGACCCAAATGAAGCTATTTCCCTACGGCACCCAAGTGAAAATGCAGGGAAAACGCCCCAGCAAATTAAAAAGGAAATCGAACAGATATCTCAAGAGCAGATGTCCGAGGCCAAACGAGTGGAATCCGATGTTCTTCCCGATGACAGCATCAAAGGACTGCTTGATTCACTGCCAAATTACGTCTATGATTCAGACCATCTTAGAAAATTATATGACCCCGAAGAACTTAAAAAGTTGTACCCCAAATCTCAGAGAGAGCTCATCTCCACTCTCCTCTTAGTATTGTTCAGTGCTATCTGTCTCTCCTACTTTGCTCTAGCATTGTATCACTGTATCTGCCCCAAAAACTACGCCAGGTGGCGCTCACGGTGGTTCAGAGGTCAGCACAGGAAGCGGGAGAAGACGGGCGGGTATTACAAGCAGGTCAAGGAATCTGTTCCAAAAGTCCTGAAAGGCCAAGAGTTTGTAGTAACACCTGTATAATTTACCTGAAGAGTTTGTAGTACACCTGTATAATTTACCTGAAGAGTTTTGTAGTACACCTGTATAATTTACCTGAAGAGTTTGTAGTACGCCTGTATAATTTACCTGAAGAGTTTGTAGTACACCTGTATAATTTACCTGAAGATGGCCTTTCAGGACTTTTGGAACAGATTCCTTGACCTGCTTGTAATACCCGCCCGTCTTCTCCCGCTTCCTGTGCTGACCTCTGAACCACCGTGAGCGCCACCTGGCGTAGTTTTTTGGGGCAGATACAGTGATACAATGCTAGAGCAAAGTAGGAGAGACAGATAGCACTGAAACAAATCTAAGAGGAGAGTGGAGATGAGCTCTCTCTGAGATTTGGGGTACAACTTTTTAAGTTCTTCGGGGTCATATAATTTTCTAAGATGGTCTGAATCATAGACGTAATTTGGCAGTGAATCAAGCAGTCCTTTGATGCTGTCATCGGAAGAAACATCGGATTCCACTCGTTTGGCCTCGGACATCTGCTCTTGAGATATCTGTTCGATTTCCTTTTTATTTGCTGGGGCGTTTTCCCTGCATTTTCACTGGGTGCCGTAGGGAAATAGCTTCATTTGGGTCCACATATAAGAAAAGATGGAGACTGGGTAAAATGGATATGAATCTGAAAAGAGAACAAAAAATATGAACTAGAAAGTGGCATGTCAGAATGGCCCCAACAATGAAAAATTCTAAGTTCCGAAACTCCATAACTACAAAACCAATACAGCTTAATATAGAACTCGATGTGACGAAATTAAACTTTGGTAAAATACTTAAAGAATTAAAGTTTGTTTTTGGAGGCAAAAACATATGTCTCCCCCCCAGTGCTGTCAGTTGAGTAGTTTCGAAGTAGTTGTGTTGAGGATGGCAAATTTCTATTAAAGTTCAAATGGCCTTAACTCCCACAAAAATTAGGGGATTAAAATTTCCTGGTAATATGCACAACTACATATGATGACTTGCTACATATCAAGTTTCTCAAAATTCGGATCAGTAGTTTCAGAGGAGTTGCGCTGACAAGGTTATTCACGAGGATTTAAGTAAAATTTCTAAGTTCAAACGAGTATAACTCCCTCAACAATTAGAGGATCAAAATTTCCTGGTAATATGCACAACTACATAATTACCGTATATACTCGCCTATAAGTCGGTTCGCCTATAAGTCGGTTGGTTTTTTGAGATAATTTTGAAGGTTTTTGCCATTGACCCGCCTATAAGTCGATACAACTTTTTGACAGAATCGGTTGACAATTTCAAATCAAAATTACACTGATTTTGCCCCTATTTCCAAAAATATTTTGAGAAATGATGCCGGCATTTATTATTCTTCCATATCATGTCAATTTTTCTATTATTTACCTGTGTTAAATAATATTTTTCATATTTTTATGTCCAGATTAAATTTGTCTGGACGATGATCGTGTAATCGTCGGAGTTGTTTTAAAAATTGGTACATTTCGCCGACTAGAAAAATACTGACCTTCCTAGGACTCGCCTTATAGTCGGACATAGACTTTTGGACCGAAATTTCACTCCCAAATTTCCGACTTATAAGCGAGTATATACGGTATGATGTCCTTGCTACATATCAAGTTTCTTAAAATTCGGATCAGTAGTTTTAGAGGAGTTGCGCTGACAAACTTTCTGACGGACAGATGAACAGGCCAAAAACATGTCTCCCCCATAGTGGGGGAGACATAATTAGTGGTTGAGACTTCCTAATCACTTCAACATAGATTTCAGTGTTTGAAATAACGAAATTCAACTGTGACATACTTAAGCTCTTACTGCATTAACTTACTTTCCATATAAACTGATGTTGTAGTATCCAAACAATGTGGGCCAGTGTTTGTAGGACAAGTCCTGCCAGAGTTCCACTCCCCGTGTTTTTGAGATAAACCAAGCGTACAGGCCACGCCTACCGTTTCATGTAAACCAATCACCGCCATTCACAAAGCGTGCGGGCTCCGCCTACCGTTTCGTGCGAACCGTTCAAGAAAGGGAAAGCGTTCCGTGCGAACCGTGCAAATCGTTCCGTACAAACCGTTCAGCGTTCCGTACAAATCGTTCAGCGTTTCGTACAAACCGTTCAGCGTTTTCGTGCAAAACCGTTCAGCGTTTCGTGCAAATCGTTCAGCGTTCCGTTCAAGAATCGTTTCGTTTCGTTCCGTGCAAGTGGGGTAGTAGCACGCTTTAGGGTATGTACAGATGAGATACAGCACTTGCAATTCTTTGTTGCGTAAACAAGGCTCGTGCCATGTTTGTGTTTACAAATAGATTGTTTAATAGAAAATACCATGTTAAAAGAAAAACAGCTATGAAAATACCAGAAAATATTCGCATGCACATTTGAATTTCTGCTGAATTGTGCGTGGTGATACAAGATAACAACACGTTCAATACCGTCTACGGCTCGGGCGATATTTCCATTGTCCTGCAATAAAGAAAGCTGTACTTGTACAGTTGAACAAATAAATATACTTTAGTAAAACTTTATTTAATGAAACTATAGAATTTCGAAAGATACTCGTTGTTTTTGTTGCACTTTGAAAAATACACTTAAGTTTTGATTTTTTTCCCCATTGCAGTCAGAATATGCCTTTGCGACAGTAAACAGTCTAGGATTTTTTCAATAATTATTTTTTGAAGGAAAAGATTTTGCAAAGTACGCTCTGTTAGCCCCGAATTTTATATATTTCAAGAAAAGTGGCTGATCAAATTTTATGACAAACGGGACAATTTCAGGTTCTCCATCGTTAACTTCCCATATTTATGTAGCAATATGTCATCATCACTTGCATAGGTGTG
>CAJDSM010032476.1:3819-15559 GCA_903981925.1 Ostrea lurida
ACAACAGTATTCAAAAGACTGAGAACAAGAAGCGGTACCGCAATATTCACAAAAAGATAGGATGACTTCCGAATTAACTTAATAGGGAAAACAAGAACTCGGCGTTTATCGTTGTCTCTTGCTCCGACAATACTTGGTGCAATGTCAAGGTCACATGGCGCCATTTGGAAATATATCCATTTTGCATTATCATACAAGACTTTTGTTTTGTCTGGTATGTTAGCGATCATCGTGGAAGTGACTACAAATTGAACAGAGCATTCATGTTCGTCAAATGGAAAATCTTTAAGGTTCGGTTCACAAAATGTGCTTGTTTTCAATAAGTCATCGTACATCATTGCGCCATCGAAACCGACGAAAACCTTTTCATCTTCCTTTTCCTTGAATATGTTCATTTCATTTAAAGGATTGAACAACTTGATGTCTGGTGTCCAGATTTCCTTCATTTTCATCTGTAGGGAGGTGACGGTGAAGAAATATCCAGATTTTTCTTGGAAAATTGAGATGTTGCTCGGATCCCAAGACAGACGAATGTCAGTCCAAAACATGAAAACAGAAGACAGGAGTTTTAACTCTCCCGCAACTTCATCAAACTTCTCTAATCTCGATATTTTGAACCGAAAACCAACACGTGTGATAGGATCATCAGCTACTTTATATCCAGAATTCTGATCGAACAGCATATTTCGAAGCGACGATGAATTGTTCAATAGTTGAAGTTTTTCATTGAAATTGAAATGAAATCTCTGCTCACGATAAGGCTTGGAATAGTTATGTATTATTCTGAACGATGCAAAAAGCGAAAGCAACAAGATTGTAATTCTGTATCCCATATCAATCACTACACGGAAACTGGTTGCAGTAAGGAGAATATTACTGTGATGAAATTCTCATGCCGATCATCATCATATATACGACTGTATGAATATTTACACAACTTACAAAGAACGAATTTCCATAATTTTGTAATCCAGATTATGAATTAGCGATACCTGACTGTACATGCATGTTTAGCTGTTAGAGGCTTAATTGGACGTCATCACGATCATTACTCAGCAGTGGGGGTAATTGCTTTTTCCCCCTTTAGGAATTATTAGGTTAAATGGTGCATATGAAAAACATGCAGCAACGAAGCGTTTACTGTATCTCACTTTCCTAATTAAGGTGGACCTCTACTCTAACATTTTATTTGATACTTTGTTCAAGCATCTCTATTAATTGAACAATAAGATACTTTCTTTGTTGTGGCTTATCAGGTGATGAAGGCAGCTAGCATTGCAGAAAAAAATCATAACCCTCGTAAGCGGATTAGGATTTTATTTCCTGCAATGATTGTTGCCTTCATCGCCCGATGAACCAACAAAAAAAATACATTTCATTGTTTATTTTATCGTTTATTTAAGAAATGACTGTTATAATTTTCAAGTTTACTGGAGATTGAACGGATGTTGCCTATTTGCAAACTATATAATCCGCGTAGCGGATTATATTATGTTTTTCATATTGTAATACTCGGGGGTAATTAAGGGGAGCACAATTAACCCCGGGGGTAAGGGGATCACAGTTAACGAATTTGTATTAAAAATATGATTATTTCAATGCGAAACACATGATAAGGACTGCCTTTGATATCTCAGTATTTTATCAATTTTCATAGTCCATGAGCCAAGTAGGCAAAGTTGGACCAATCGGTACCACTTTAGGGGGCACATTCTCATATGCATTTTTGTTTAGGACAATATCCCTAGTAACCATTCCTGCATGATAGACATGCACAAATGGCAAAATAAGAGGGTTTTTTTACGGGTATCTTAATTCTGGATTTTTAGCCTCGTATTTTGTACAATGCTACCGTATACATTCTTTACACACTAACTACACATGCACTTTAAAGACATATTTTGTCTACAAAAACTATATGTAGAGTATATTATAAATTCATTACAATTTAAAAACACAAAAAAGAATGTGATATTCCTGCACATTTTGTACCATTATATAATATAACACAAGTAGTCATTAAAAAGCAATTGTAATCTCTAGAAAGAGCATAGAACCAATCTTTTATATACAGTCGAACCTCGTTATCTCGAACTTGATGGGACCAAGAAAAAAATTCGAGATATCCATGAATTCGAGATATTGAGGGTAAAAATACTAAGAAAATAGGTGGTTGGGACCTCCAAATTAGTTCGACATAACCATGATATTCGAGAGATCAGTGTTCGAGATATCGAGGTTTTACTGTACTTTAAATACCACATAGAGCATCATCAGATATGTTCTCCATAGTTATTGACATCCTTAAGCAGTCAACATTCTACTTTTGTACCTTTATGGTGAACTATGTATTTTCTTATTGATTAATAATGTACATGTAATCCTTTTTTCTGTCAGATTGTGGCTTATTTTGAGGTAAACATAAATAAATGTTTGATTCTAACCATAAAGGTAGACCAATTCGATATGATAGACATCGCAATGTGGCAGCTTTGAGTATTTTATGGCAGTTAGTTGTTTTTTCTGGTTGTATCTCATCGGAACAAATAGGGGTTTAGACTACTACGTGTATTTGCCTTTTCCTTGCTTAATGTGGGAAGAATACTAGTATCTTGAGCACCAACCAATGTTTCAGAGTACATTTTGGGATGTCCCTTAATGTTCAAAACATAACTTGATTTGTGTGTATGTGTATAGATTATATAATGTTTGCTTACTTTTATGCAAAAATTAATCATCCTGCCAAATATTAATATGGGACTTTGTGTGATTTTAATTTTTCTGATAAAGCAAATTTCCTCATTGTTGTAACGCATAATTATCTTGCCATGGTTTGTCTGTACTTTATGATTATCAAAAGTTCTTTGTACATAAATGCAAAATATAGCAATTAATCATCCTGCCAATTATCAACATGCGACTTTGTGTGATTTTTAATTTTCTGATAAAGCAAATTTCATCATTGTTGTAACGCATAATTATCTTGCCATGGTTTGAGTGTACTTTATGATTATCAAGAGTTCTTTGCATCCAAAAAAGTGCGAAGGCTTCCCCAATGCATTATCCACTGCACTAAAGATGATTCAAGTGCAGGGACCCTGATGCATTGTGGAAGCCATCGTACTCTTTTGGATGCAGTTGCACCGTCACTACTAGTATTCCCACTATCACTACTGGTTTTACCATCACCATTACCACCACCATTACTATTTCTGCTGTCTCTTATTGATATTATATCATGTCTATCTTGCTTTTATCTTTATTTTGAACAGTCTTTCTTCAATTTATTTCTACTCTTTGGTGTTATCTAAATTTTCTACTGGATTCTAGTGCAACTACAACTGTACCTGAAAAAATACAACAGCATTGTGATATAAATAATATACGGTACCAATTTTGAATGCACCAGATGCGCATTTTCGACAATATGATGTCTCTTCAGTGATGCCCAAACCGAAAATGTGGAAATCCGAAACATGAAAGTAAAAACCTTATAAAAAGTGAGCATTGTAGTGCCAAAGACTGGAGCCAAATATTTCGAAGGATCAGAGCTCATGCCTTAGGGAGATAGTCCTTAATTTGATATGAATATAACAGTATGACATTTAACTTCGGACATGACAAAGTCCAGACTTTTTGCTACCCTTTTTATCAAAGATACCGAAAACAAATTAGTATGTATCTGGTAGGATTTTTTTTGCAGTATCTTCCTAGTTCAAAGCTTAAGTTACTGCGACTTGTACATTAAGAGATATAAAGCTCTTAAAGATAAAAATCCTGTAGGAGAAATGGGGGGATTTTTTATCCTATCAAAATCCTATCATTATCCTATGGGAGAAAAAATCCTATAGGAAAAAAAACTCCTATGATTTTCAATAGGATAATTAATCCTACAGAAAATGAATTAGATTAAATGTCCCAGATAAATATAGTCCTCACTAATAACAAATAATTGATGGATTTAATATCCTATGTTGTCTACTAAAAAATGGGATAAGTAATCCATTGGATTTTTATTTGAGACATTTAATTCTAATTCATTTTTCTATAGGATTAATTATCCTATCGAAAATCATAGGATTGTTTTTCCCTATAGGATTTTTTCTTCCCATAGGATAATGAAGGATTTTGATAGGATAAAAAATCGCCCCATCTTCCTACAGATTTTTATCTTTAGGAGCTTATATCTCTTAATGTACAAGTTGTAGTAACTTAGCTTTGAAACTAGGAAGATACTGCCAAAAAAAATCCTTCCAGATACACTGAATTTGTTTTCTGTATCTTTGATAAAAAGGGTAGCAAAAAGTCTGGACTTTGTCATGTCCGAAGTTAAATGTCGTACTGTTCTATCTAATTTTGCTATTGCAATGAAATACATATCCGTATTTTCAAGCTTTAACATATACATAGCAACTGGGCTGTAGAGACCCTCGGGGACTAACAGTCCACCAGCATGCAGAGCCTCGACCCAGGGTCTAATATAAATCATATACGGTACCAATTTGATGCGCCGATGCGCATTCGACAAATTATGTCTCTTCAGTGATGCTCAAACCGAAATGTTGGATCCGAAACATGAAAGTAAAACTTTATAAGATACTGCTGTGAACTGTAATTTACAGCTACACTTTGCATTTATGTACCAATATTGATTGTATATTATTTTACATCTCTCTTGAGAATATTTCACTCACATGGAGACGTCACCAATGCCGGTAAAGGGCTGCAAATTTTAGGCCTATGCACGGCGCTTATGGCTTTTGAGCAGGGAGGATCTTTATCATGCCACACCTGCTGTGACACGGGATCTTGTTTTTGTGGTCTCATCCGATGGACCGCCCCATTTAGTCGCCCTTAACGACAAGCATGCAAGGGTCACTGAGGACCAATTCTAACCCGGGTCCCAACGGGGTTATATACAACGAACTAGAGAACTCTTTTAAAATAATCATAAAGTACAGTCAAACCATGGCAAAATATGTGTTACAACAATGATTGATAAGGTCAAAGTTTTAAGTTTGTAGTCCCAAAATCATAGATTAGTTACAATACTCAGGTCTTCAATTTTTTCACGAACAATTTGAAATTTTAGAGTACCTTGAATCTGTTGTATCTAATGCAGCTCCTTGGCTTTTCACGAAAATTATAAAGTACCTAGGTGAAAAGGCATGAGTACCTAGTTGTCTAGTTGTTTTCCTGAAGCCGAAGTTAAGCGTGATATCTGTTTATTGATTGCATGTTGAGATATCTAATACAAACAAGTAGCCCCCAACTCTTAATTTGTATTCCGTTTATGATTACGAGATTTAGCACTGCTCGTTATACTCACATTTTCCTTAAAGTTTTTACGAAAACTTGAAATTTCACGATACTTTTACTCAAAATTTATACATGTGTAAGTACCTGATTATTTGAACATTCACTGCATGCTGCATGAGATACCCAGATTTGTTCCAGATAAATGGTTACTTGGATTTGTCGAACCGGTATACAAAAAGAAAGGGATCCAACGTTACCAGAAAATTACCATTCCATTACTGTGTGAAGCTGTCTGGGCAAACTGTTCACGTGTATTTTAAAAAACCGCCTAGAAGCTTTGATTCTTATAAATCTATGAAAACCACGCTGATTATAAGAAAGATCATTAACATTAGACCTTGTTCTTTCATGTAAAGGCAAAGATAACGAACAGTGATCAATCTCGTAAGTATCTAGTAGAAAAAAAGCAAGAGTTGGGCAAACACGAACCCCTGGATACACCAGAGGTGGGATCAGGTGCCTAGGAGGAGTAAGCATCCCTTGTCGACTGGTCACACCCGCCGTGAGCCCATTGTCTTGATCAGGTAAACGGAATAATCCGTAGTCAAATCAGTGTACGAAAAAAGGCTTAACAATTGTTATGAAACACACCAGACAACATTTCACCCAATGGCAGGCCATACTGGCAGACCAAATCGTTGTAACGACCATAGAATATGCCTACAGTTTTTGACACAAATTTACATGAACAAAAAAGAAGAAACAAATTGTGCATTTATAGATTTTATACAGGTTTTCGACACTGCGTGGAGAAACGGTCTTAAGAACAAGTTAATTGTGAATGGTATTACTTTAAAGGGAAATGTTAAACTTATATACGGAATATATGTACATGGGGATAAAAGCAATAATTCAGATGAATGGCATGATAAGGAAAAGATGCCATTTCTATAAAAGCATTTAAGTTTGCAAATACAATCATAGCCAAAACCTAACACTATGATCATAAATAAATCTTTTTAACTAAATAAATTCCCAGATAAATTTAAGGAGGCACAAGCGATATCAATTCATAAGAAAAACAGCCAATTGCAAGTAGGAAATTATAGACCAGTAAGCATATTACCAGCAATTTCAAAGACTTTTGAGAGAACTTTATATAAACAGTTAGTAGATTTTTTTGAAAATATTTACCACCCATATTTACATGCATCATCTTATAGACAAGGTTACGAATGCAATACAATATCATTGAAAATGATTGAAGATTGGGAAAAGGCCATTGATGATAAAAAAAATATACTGCAGCAGTTCAAAAGCCTTCGATTGTTATTNTTTAGGACCGGCGATTTTTAATTATTTTTCTTAATGCTATTTTCAATTTCGTTAATGNATGGCCTTTCAGAGTCAGCAATATCTCTTGTACACGGCTATCTATCAGAACAAAAAGAATGTGTAAAAGTAGGCAATAAAATCAGTAAATGGAGAGACTTATACAAGGGGGTACCTCAAGGCTCTATTTTAGGACCGGCGATTTTTAATTATTTTTCTCAATGCTATTTTCAATTTCGTTAATGAATGTATGTTGTACAACTATGCCGGCGACAACTCATTGTCACACTCAGATCTCTCAAAGTTGTTAAAATATTAGAAGAAGTAAGTCTAAATTTGATAAAATGGTTTTCGAGCAATCAAATGAAAGCAACCCCCTGAAAATTTTCAAGCACTTTCAATAGAAAACAAAACATGTAAAGAGGATATTACTTTCAATTTAGATGGCATTAATATCAAAAGTGAAAAAGAAGTAAAACTGCTGGGTATGACAATCGACAGCAACTAAATTTCAATAATCATATCTCAAATATATGCCAAAAAGAAGCAAATCAGCTAAATGTGCTAAAACGTATCGGAAAACACTTAACTAAATTAGGCAAACTATCCATATATTTCTCTTTCATTATGAGTAATGTCAACTACTGCCCTGTTATTAGGCATTACTGAGGCAAAAACAACACTAAAAAGTAGAAAACAAATTCAAGAAAGGGCGCTAAGATTTATCTATAATGATCAAAACACCACTTACGAAGAATTATTAACAAAATCAGGTCTACCAACTCTAAAAATTAGGAGAATAAGAAAAGTAGGACAGAGCTACAGAGGTTTTCAACATTCTAAATAACAACAGTCCAATATATTTACAAGACCTATATACGTACTAAAAGGATGCACCATATGTAATTTAAGAAAGAATAAAACTGTACAGGTTCCTAGGGTTAGGACAACAAAACGTGGTTTAAATTCTTTCAGATATGCAGGAGCCAAACTTTGGAGTGAACTACCTGAAACTATTAGTAATACTACTAATGAAGTTTAATAAATAATTGAATGGGGAATTTTGTGTGTGTGGTTCCTGCAGATCTTAGCAAACTACCCTTCTTAGTTGTACTTCATACATTCGAAATTGTTAACTGCCAAATTCATATTAGGGATGTTTACAATTATGGTGAAGGATCAAACTTAACTGTGATATTTTAGATTATATGCCAAATACTTGCACATGATTTTAAAATGTATGTAAATGTAGCTAATGTTTTATGTTATTTATGTAGTTTTTTTTTTATATGTTTGTCGGTCAAAAGCTCTAAGAGCTTATGGTATTGTTATATTTTTTTCGACTTTAAATAAAATTTTCTGAATCTGAATTTTTCACATGCAATGTTGGAGTGATACAATATACATTTTTTTACAAGAAAAAGTAATAATTGGCCTTTGAAGTTTTTCTGAATCAATTGATAGGGAATTAATTATATATCTAAAACTTTTCATTCTATCTTATGCCGATGACAGTTATTTTTGGATGAATCCGCTGAATACTTACAACGTGTTGGGTGCATTTTTAATATAATAGCTGTACGCAGTGGAAATTGAACGTTAATGTTGAAAAAACTGAAAATTTTATTTTCTCAAAGGGGTCTACGTTGAAAAACTTTTTAATATAATGGAAGTATTATTGAGAATGTGAATCAATTCAAATATCTAGCCACAGTAATGCCACTGTATTTTCTTATATACAATTTGCAAATTATCTGCTCTTGTAACTTCAGGTTTTTTCTAGTCATAACATTGTTTTTATGATTTTGATATTGTAGTTTTTAGAATTGTGGCATTTTATGTAATGTCTTATTAGTCACAATTCCTTATCATGAATTGCAGTATTGTGTTTTAGTATGTTATATCTTTAAAACCGTGTTCTATGATTTTTTGGCATAATACTTTGTCATTTATCAGTTAAATAAATGACCATTCAAATTCCTCAAACAATCTGTTAGGTTTAATTGTGTCAAACGGAGCACAACCCTATCAGGTATCCATAAAGCTAATTACAAACATTATAATGCGGACAATTCAAGAAAGCTACAAACGGAGTTATAAGAAAAATCATTTAATTCAGTTTTATCAGTTAAGTGCCAACTTGATCTCTTTGACAAAAAGTCGTTTTACCAGTTTTAATTTACAGGTGTGAAATGCGGGGATGTGGAAAATTGTAAATCACAGAAAGTTTTGAAACATGTTTTTCTATTGAAAATTATATGGTGTATGGTGAATCAAGACGTTTTCCTATTTACTAAAATGATTTCTTATTGTGCCTGTAGTCACGAAAATAAGATTGTAAATATTCCTTTCTTATATCTATATATATACATTTAGTACTATAATGACACGGTTTGAAGTTTTTTTTAAAACATTTATGGAGTTTATAATATATGGACCAATCTACTGTGAATGAAACGTGGATAACAAACGCTGTGTGTCCCCAGAAGTTCAGTATACCCGGAGTACACTGTATGTACTCACAACTCAAGGCATTTGGAATTATCAATGAAATTAACCTTAAAACGATACAATGTTTGATAGAAAGCTTGATTATATAAAGCTATGACCGAACAGGCACAACACTGTATAACCCCTGTCGGAATACAAATCCCAGATACGTCGTCAAAAAATATATCAGTTGAATTCAATGGATTTGCACGGCAGATATCTGACGTAAGATTGGGTTCCACATCGGCAGATAATCGCAAGGCAAGGTAAATAAACAAAATAATTTCTAGCAAAAGAACAACCATAGTCATGGATAAAAACACCCTGTCCACTGCCAAGGCAACGCTTTTCCACGTAATCTTTCTAGGAATTACGTCACCACTCCTTAATCTATCATCATCAGTGACATCATCATCGATTTTACAATTGCACGTGAGGACGCGTGGAATTGGCTGCTCTTCTTGTCGTTGCCCAAGCTTAGCCGTCAAAAATCTGGAACATGTAATAAACGCACTTAACAAGAACTGAAAGATGAGAAAATATATGATAAGGGGAACTGGATTAGAAGTTTCTGGAATTAGTCCCGCAACGTAGATGATATATACGGTAAAGGAGAGCAGAAGGGCAATACAAAAAGACAACCTCTCCTCTGGTACGGATGGGATGAAATACACAACAGTATTCAAAAGACTGACAACAAGAAGCGGAACCGCAATAGGATGACTTCCGAATTAACTTAATGGGGAAAACGAGAACTCAGCGCTCATTGTTCATTTCTGCTCCGTAGATACTTGGCGCAAGGTCACGGTCATATGGCGCCATTTGGAAATATATGCATTTTGCATTATCATCCAAGACTTTTGTTTTGTTTGGTATGTTCGTAATCATCGTGGAATTGACTACAACTTGAACAGAACATTCATGTTCGTCAAATGGAAAAGCTTTGAGGCTCGGTTCACAAAATGTGCTTGTTTTCAACAAGCCGTCATAGTAAAGTAAACCAGGAAAACTGAGGACAGCATTTTCATCTTCTTTTTCCTTGAATATGTTCATTTCATTTAAAGGATTGAACAACTTGATGTCTGGTTTCCAGATATCCTTCATTTTCATCTGTAGGGTGTTGATGAAGAAGGAATATCCAGATTTTTCTTCGAAAATTGAGATGTTGCTCGGATCCCAAGACAGACGAACGTCAGCCCAAAGCATGAAAACAGAAGACAGGAGCTTTAACTCTCCAGCAACTTCATCAAACTTCTCTACTCTCGATACTTCGAACCTAAAACACGTGTGATAGAATACTCAGCTACTTAATATCCAGAATTCTGATTGAACAGCATATTCCGGAGCAACGATGAAATGTTCAACAGTTGAAGTTTTTCATTGACCTTGAAATCAAGTCTCTGCCTATGGTAATCTGGAGAGGTATGTATTATTCTGAGCGATGCAAATAGCGAAATCATCAAGATTGTAGTCCTATATCCCATATCTATAGTTCTACGCCAATCACTACAGGGAAACTTGTTGGCACTTATGGGGATTCACTATGATGAATTCTCATGGCCATCATCATCCTTATAATGTATACACTGCTATGAATATTTACACTACCTTACAAAGAACGAATTCAATAACGTTTGTAATCCCAGATAATTGAGTTAGGGATACTTCACGTATGTGTCTAGCTCGTTGAGATCTTATTCGGAACATAATCATGTATCTAACTCAGCAAGTTAGGAGAGGGGCGGGGGGGGGGTAATTGCATTTTTCCCTTTAGGAATTATTATGTTAAATATGGAAAACAAACAGTAACGAAGCGTTGAAATGAAAACGAAACTGTATATCACTTTCCTAATTAAGGTGGACCACTAATCTAACATTTTATTCCATGATTTGTTCAAGCATCTTGTTTAATTAAACAATAAAATGCAAAATGCTTTCTTTGTTGGTTTATTGGGTAATGAAGGCAGCTAGCATTGCAAAAAATAGAAATCATAACCAACCCGCATTTACAACCTTTTTTTTTTTAATTTATTATTATTATCATTATCATTATTTTGCAATGATCGATGCCTTCATCACCCAACAACAAAAAATATTCTATTATTTATATTTCTATATATTATAAAACTTATAAACTAGATTTATGTACTGAAATATCACATTGTTGATCATTTCGTTCCCTTAAACAGAACAGCCGATGCAACCTTTGACCTTGACGACGATCCATATTTGGTAGTGATTACACAGACAAATGGATCGAACTAGTTTGCAACAAAAATAAATATAACGAATGGTGAACGCAATGCCAATTTCAAAAGTTATGAAATATAAAAGAACAAATTCAGTGAATGTAAATAAAATGCGATACAAGCTCTTTATCATTATTGTGATCTTTAAATTTTGTTTTCCGGAAAAATAGAAAAAGTGTTTTGTTTGAAAATATGAAATTTTAGAAATCCAATATTTCTCTGTGATTTGACACATGAATGTTTAATTAAGCATCTGATAAAACATGCTTAGAAGGTTCAGACAGATGTAATATAAATAAAACAAATTTTAAATCAAAGGCCTGAAGGGTCACAAAGGCGTCGAACACATCAGTGTATACATTTGATATCATATTGAACCCGATAAATTGGTCTATGCTAATGCAACAAGA
>CAJDSM010032477.1:2142-14115 GCA_903981925.1 Ostrea lurida
TATGCTGCGACACGGGACCTCCGTTGTTAAGGTCATATCCGAAAGACCCGTGATTCTCACTTCTCTTGGCAAAGGAGCAATCACTACCTATTTTAATGTCTTAGGTCTGACTTTGAGTGTAACACTCAACACAATGTCTCTTAATTCATTCATATCTATCTCTGCTTTCAATAAATGTACATTTTGCCACAGATCCATACACAAGCCAATCATTTTCTATTTTCTATACATGTGTTCCATGCCATGACGTATTGGACTGCACCAGCCGATCCTTTGTATTTTTGCGCGACCACATAAGTTGGGTTATTTGAAATCATGCGTCAGGAAATAATCCAACATCGAAGTCTAATTGAAAATTATTTCGTCGCTGCAATATGAAATGAAGTACTTAATAAGAAATAAATCATATATTTTTTATAGGTAATCCATCGAAAATTTGGACGGACAAATTCGCGCATCAAATTGATGCAGTTTTCCGTCCAATTTTAAGTTTTACTGGATACTGCATCACGCAAAGAATTGCAAGATTCATTTCTTAGATCAATTGTTCAACAATTTTCGTTAAAAAACACCACATATAGTTTCTGACAACGTATTGTGAAGAAAAACCTCAGTTGGTGGTCTTTGTGATTATCAGTTAATGGTCTTTGTGATGATAATTCTATCTCTCTTTAGGAAGCATCGTGGACTGTTTTGAAAAAAGTAAAATAAATTCATTTTTCTATGGCGTTATAATGGTCTGTTAAGAAAAATCCAAATTATCGCATTATAGATAAAACCAAACACTTTCTACACGTTAGTAATTTAATTGCAAGTCATTGTATGGTATATGTGTTTAATTCAAGATTCTGTTTACAATTTAATGGTAGCCGCAATTCGGTGGTGGGAACTTGGTGTTTTTAAGGTGGTGACCGGAGGACCATTTTGGGGGATATGATCTATTTATGTCGAATAACACCGCGTAAACACAAACAACATGGCGGCGCAAGCAACTGACCAATCAAGGTGTTAGATCACTACAAATCTGCGTCATCAATGACTGGCAAAATAATGACATATCTAAGGTACATTGATATGCTGTGTGTTGTTTCTTGTAATTCCAATGAAGATTAACATTTTTCATTTGATTGCAAAATGATTAAAATGGAAAAATTTGTATGCAAGGAATCTCAAAAAAGCAGCGTTTTCATCAGATAATTAAAATCCATGTTTGTTTATCATGCTGTATTCGTCATTATTTGATTGCTTTTAAGACATATTCAATACCTTACTGTCCTTAAGTGGATATGTTGTATCCTTGCCATAATGTAGGTATTATTATAATAGGAATCTATTAACGATATCCAATGTCATCATCTTTAATTTCTTTCAGATCAGAGTCTTCCTACTACTATAGCGGAGCGGAATTAAGATATTTTTGTTTCAAGGCCTCCGGGATCCACCTAGAACGAACTGGTTTAGTCGTTACAGATTGCTGGAAACTAAACTATAATAATCTCTTGATTTCGCTGTACCAACCGAAAAATTGGGAGAAATATTTCAATTATATGAGGGGTAATAATCCGGCCATTTCTCATCTTAAAGGAGCATAGTTAAATACGTTTTGAGATGAAATGTTCAAATTTTGGATTTCCATTTTAATGTTTACAGTATGTTTCACTCAAGGTATTTCTAATGGTCAGCAAAAGTTTGAACTTCATTTGTTGAGTTACAAGTGAGATACCAACACAACAATTTTTTGTTATGTAAACATGGTCCCGTGCCATGTTTTTGTTTCCATGTATTGAATATGCTAGTAAACGGGGGTGGGGAGTAAGTTTAAAGCAGATTTTACGAAGTACCGGAAACCGAGGATAACTTTCATGTGTCTACTTCAGTTTATGGAATAAAATCAACTAATTTCTTATAGTAGATGCAATACATATTAGTCGAATATGTTGACATCCATAAATAATAAAATAAAATATAAAAACCAACTTTTGATATATGTTTTTGGTAATCAACGCTCTTTGTACATGTTTGATTGATTGATTATTTCTTGTTTTACGTCCCACTCGAGAATATTTCACTCATATGGAGACTTCACCATTACCGGTAAGGGCTGCAAAATTGAGGCCTATGCTCGGCACTCAAGCTTTGAGCAGGAGGGATCTTTTTTCGTGCCACACCTGCTGTGACACGGGACCTCGGTTTTTCCGGTCTCATTCGAATGACCGCCCCATTCAGTCGCCTCTTACGACACGCAAGGGATGCTGGGGACCTATTCTAACCCGGACCCCCACGGTTCTTTGTACATGTATTTAACAATAAAGTAAAGATAACGAACAGTGATCAATGCGTAAGTCCTAAAACAGAATACATAACAAGAGTTGGCAATCACAGAATCCTGGTTGAGTAAGCATCCCCTTGTGTTACATGTATTTGTACATGTATATACATAGGCGAAGTTAACATCGTTGTTAAACGTAATCATATCATAATCCAAAAAACATTATACAAAATCGAGTGTAGGGCAACACGGACCTCCAACAAAAGCGAGGAGGATCAGGTGCCATGGAGGAGTAAAGCATCCTCTGCTGACCGGTCACACTTGCCGTGAGCCCGTAGTCGAAAATAAAGTGAACGGGATTACCCGTAGTCAAATCTAGTAGGAAAATGACAGTCTAACAAGAGTATGGAACAAATCAGTCAACATATGACTTAGTGATAATTTTTAATCGCAGACAAGGTCATAGCGACCGTAGAATTTGCGAAATGATGACTTTAAACGAGATCGTTATAGCCCTGCAACTATCACTTTTTTGTTAGTAGTTGGCCTCGCTTTAAAAAAAATGCGTATATGCATAGCACGCTCTTGCATACCGAATCAACTGGGAGATATACACCACCATATAGCAGGTTGATAGTGGTATATTACCACATAGAAAGGGAAAGTTAAACGATTGCAAAGTTAAAGTCATCACGCTTATCATATGATGTAGTTGTCAGTCTGCCATGTTAATTAAAAATATCCAATATGAAACAGATTCTGTGGTGATCCTTTATATCGAGTTCGTCGGGATATATCAAATGGACATAGATTGCTAATGATAGCACATATCATCTATATCCTATATGTAAGGTTGAAGGAACAATGCAAGTTTTTTTTGTTTTACCCGTAACAGTTTTTGTAAAAATTCTGCTTCATATGAATATACAAATAAGTCTGCCAATAAGGGGGGGGCAATTAGTGCCCATAGCAATACCAACGGATTGTTGGAAGACCTGGTCTCCAAAGATACATAAATATTATTTATAAGAACACAAGCATGTTCTTAATATCTACTCAGAGTACTTGTGTAGGCAATCAGAGTGTTTTCTAACAAATATGCGGTCTTGTTTCCAACGACTAGAAATTCGTATTTTCGGGTGCCATTTTTGTTTAGAAAGCAATTATTTATAATCTGAATAAGCATGGATTTTAATTTATCGTGAGGAATCGTTGCATAAAGTGTGGAGAAATCATGCGGTTTTGATGCAGTCAATTTTAGAAATCTTCGGATTTTAGGTTATCTAAAAGCTCTTAGAATTTTTAAGAATCCACATCTGATTAAACACCACTTTCGGAATATGTAGTGGAACAGTATCTCAGAATAGACTCTATAATAGCTGTTAGTAGTTTAGATAAGTAAAGAAAGAGCTTGGTAGATCACTTACTGGAACCAGCGATGTATCTTTGTAAAGGGTTTTTATGCAATTTCGGAATCCAATAAGGTGTGGTAATTCAAATTGATCCTGATTCTTTGGAATATTGAAAGTATTTAAAACAGAAAGGTGATTTTGAAGAATTCATCTTTTGTGAAATTGCTTGGAGTATAAGTAGGATTCCAGATGTTGAAGTAAATCGTAGTTCATTTACAAGACATTTTAGTAGTAACTTTTACAAACAAAACAATGTTGATTACTTGCTTTATCAGCTGGAACTAGTACAAAGTTTTCATGTAGTCTATGTAACTCATTTACCACTCTTGGTTTCTTAAAACAGAGGGATAAATAGTACGCATTTTTCCCGTCAAATGGTGAATACGGGATTTTATAAATTTCGGAATAGTTTGATCCATTTAGAAAAAGTGTCAAGCTCATCTCTCTCAGATTTTGTCCAACGCTGGCGTATTCATGATAGTCATGAATTATGTCGCCATTTAAATGAGCGAGGTTTCGGAATTTAGGACCTTTTAAAATAAGTAACTTAAGATCCTCATTATGGACTATATTTATATCCCCGTAAATATATGACCGGCGGGACTATAATTAAATGAGGAAGAGGAACATCTCCTCTCTCTCTCTCTCTCTCTCTCTCTCTCTCTCTCTCTCTCTCTCTCTCTCTCTCTCTCTCTCTCTCTCTCTCTCTCTCTCTCTCTCTCTTTCTCTCAACACTCAGTATATTATATTTACATTTACCAGTGCATGGCATGTATTTACATTACCAGTGACACCGTCAGCGCGTCTTCAATAAATCGTCACTTCTACATCAATGAGGGTTACTATGGGTGCAGTGGTGATCTGGGATGGACGCTAGTGGTTGATGGTCCCGGGCCGTGCCAATGGAAGCGGCAACAACAACAGCAGTTTATGTTGTTAATACGCCAACCTACTCCGTTGATGCCAGGATGTAAGTGTTATCATTGAGTTTGCAAAATTGACTTAATTTAAATGTTTCATTCTAAATACGCTGTTTTCTGTATTTTAGATTGATTTAAAGCAATGCCAATAGATATATATTTCACTGTATTTGAATGTAGTGTATCATAAACTATCACAAATGTTCGTAATCTACAATTTTCCCCCACATGTAGGTCTGGAAATATTATTTTTGTAAGCAATATATATCGATCTCATTATCTCTATATTTAGTGACGGCAGATTTCATGGCCATTCTCGTAGAGAGAGGTAGGTTTGCCAACATTTACTACATACATGTATACAGACATTCCGTATTTCTAGCTTTCAAGAGTTTTCGTGTGTATATATTCTTATCTTCCATTATCATTCAAACTCAGAGATCTGCAACAAAGTGATGGATTCATCTACCAATAATGAATTCTTGTCTATCAACGAAACCGCGGAAATACAGAGAAGAATAAATCATATCAAGGCCAACCTCACCGTTCCTGTGAATTCTACGTCACAATATATACGCGGGAAAACCTGCGCAGAAGATGACCGCTTTTCGTCACGTGCTATTGGAACATCACTTGGACAGGTATCTTATCATTTCTAGCTGCTCTCATTTTGTTTCCTGACATCAAAGAAGTCATCATTTTTTCATTTCGACTCATGGCTGCTGCTTGCAAACGAAATAATGAAGTTCAAACGGATACCTAGAACACATTTACTAACAGTGATTCAATATGAATTATAGTAAAGAAATTCGAATTGTGCCATTTTCGTTGTAATATTTTGTAGTAGACTGAGTTGACATTGCTCGTGAAGTGGAATAACATTAATTCTATATATGTATATTGATATTGTTAGATAATAATTTTAGTATGTTTTGAATCGGTAAAGTACTATTTTACCAGGAAATAATGACTTTGATTAACATTGTACGTACATGTACATATGTAAACATGGGTGTTTTTTTAAATTAAGGAATTTTATAATGTAGAAATGTTACATGTTTCAAGATCATGGTTATTGTGATTTGCTGTTCTGATAGTAGAACAGACATAATGATTGTTATTAAACAAAGATGTAGCACAAATAACAGGTAATCTATTTTTTCTGTTGAACTTTGTTATCATTTACTTCCCATATTTATGTCACAATATTCCATCATTACCTGCATATGATGTGTATGGCTTTCAACTTATTCGATACGCAAGAGCTTGTTCTGCGTATGATCAGTTTTTGAATCGAGGCAAGCTACTTACAGACAAGTTGTTGTTGCAGGGGTTTCAACAGTCACGTTTAAAGGCAGCATTTCTTAAATTCTATGGTCGTTATAACAATTTAGTTCGCCAGTATGACCTACCATCGAGTCAAGTGCTGTCTGATGTGTTTCATAGCCACGGTTAAGGCGTTTTTCACACACTGAGTTCCGTTTACTTGATCAAGACAATGGGCTCACGGCGGGTGTGACCGGTCGACAGGGGATGCTTGCTCCTCCGGGGCACTTGGTCCCGCCTCTGGTGTGTCTGGGGGTCCGTGTTTGACCAACTCTTGTTTTGTGTTCTATTTGGGACTTACGAGATTGATCACTGTTCGTTATCTTTGCCTTTACATACACACCATATGCAGGTGATGATTTATTATAATGATGGAATACTGTTTAAATTCTCAGACAAAATGACAGTCCTTCTGCTCACCTACAAATGCTATTTTATCATTATGTAAGGGTCTACCTTCGCCTATTTGTATTAGTATCCAAGACCTCCCCGAGCAAAATAGTACTGTACCCGGAAAAAATAATAATGAGTAACAAGTCAATGTTCCAAACTTTGTGGAAAATCAATAAAACATTTTGCACATATAACAATTAATTAACCTACTGTTTCGTTTATAAAGCCAGACGGAACAGGACCTTTAGTTGAACAACGTTAACTGACGGCGAGCAGAATTGAATTATGGAGTTTTTATTTCATTGTACAAATCTATTTGTAAATATTCATGTTGATTTTACTTATACAAAATTGTGAATAGTTAAAAATTGGACTGATTAAACACCTGTTGTAACAGAGGAAATGCGGAAATCACTTACTCAATGTGTGACAGAGGAAATGTGGAACTTACTCAATGTACGTTATTTCAGAATAATGTTAGATAACTATTGACAAGATCGTCCTGGTGAGCAATATTGAAATATCAAATGCTGCATGCTTGCATAGCATTTAAAAATTTGTTTTTTCCATTGACTGCAAGATAATTCTGTTAAAAACGTGCAAAAACATGTTATGAGACTTTATGTTCAATGTCATTACCCATCATGATCAACTTCAGTGATAAGTTCCAGTAAAATTGGAAACAATCGATGATATGCGTAATCTTTATTCAAGACGCCACGGCAAGGTTATTGTTGAGGGTCTGAGAAACTGGAATCCATCAAACAAATCTACCAACACCGTTATGCATTTAAACATGACAATGTCCACGTGTACTATGCATGACACGAATGTATTGTTTCGAGATATTCAGTATCACAGTAGTAAAAGTTAAATGTTCAGATAGTAAATAAAAATTAATCAAATATGGGAAAATTAAAAATTGTTGTGTATTTTAATGTACAATTTGTCATAACTATAATTGGTGATTCAAATAACAAAAACGACGGTTTACTTTACGTTTTACCTTGGGAGATAAGAGAGGACAAAAGGACGAAATGTTAAAGTGTGTATTATTAAAGCTGCACGTACCATTAATTTGAACTTGATAAAGAATGCACAAGAGCTCATGAAATATATATGTGTCAAGTACCAGTGGTACAATGTAATGTATTCTAAAACTTAGATAATTTAATGTGGATGAAAACTGTAGGACATGTTTAATATCTTGAAATTGAAAACTTTCATATTTACTTTATTTAGTCATAAAATGTACAGTTGATCTTCGATATCTCGAACACTGATATCTCGAATACCATGGTTATTGTAAAAAGCCTCTAATATTAGTAAGTTATTGTACAGATAAAGATATAGAGCTTTTCCCTGAACAATAACTCTAATATCATTTAATTCAAATTATTGTACAATAACTCTAATTTCAGCAAGCTTTGTACGATAAGTAGGTAAAGGTTTTTTTTTTGGTTGTTGTTGTTTTTTTTTTTTTTTTTTTTTTTTTTTTTTTTTACAGTAAAAAACCCTAATATCAGAAAGTTATTGTACAAATAATGAAGTAGAACTTTCTAACTGTACAATAACTCTAATATCAGTAAGTTATTGTACAGATACATTGAATCGAGACAAGCTACTTACAGACAAGTTGTTGTTGCAGGGTTTCAACAGTCACGTTTAAAGGCAGCATTTCGTAAATTCTATGGTCGTTATAACAATTTAGTTTATCAATATGACCTATCATTGAGTCAAATGCTGTCTGATGTGTTTCATAGCCATTGTTAAGCCATTTTTCACACACTGATTTGACTACGGATTGTTCCGTTTACCTGATCAAGACTATGGGCTCACGGCGGGTGTGACCGGTCAACAGGGGATACTTACTCCTCCTAGGCACCTGATCCCACCTCTGGTGTGTCCAGGGTCTGTGATTGCCTAAAACTCTTGTTTTTGTATTATATTTAGGTCTTACGAGATTGATCACTGTTCGTTATCTTTGCTTTACATTGTATATTTAATTTCAGAGTTTTGTACGTTAAAAAGCTCTACGTCCTGATCTATACAATAACTTGCTGATATTGGACTCATTGTAAAGGCAAAGATAACGAACAGTGATCAATCTCGTAAGTCCTAAATAGAATACAAAAACAGTAGCCGGGCAAACACGGACCCCCGGACACACGGGTGGTGGGACCAGGTGCCCGGGAGGAGCAAGCATCCCCTGCCGACCGGTCACACCTGCCGCAAGCCCATTGTCCCGATCAGGCAAACGGAGCAATCCGTAGTCAAATCAGTGTTAAAATGGCTTAATAATAGTTATGAAACACACCAGACAACATTTCACCCAACGGCAGGCCATACTGGCAGACTAAATCGTTGTAACGACCATAGAATTTGCGAAATGCTGCCCCCAAACGCGACCATCGTAATCCCTGCAACAACAACCTGACTGTAAGCAGCCTGCCTAGACTCAAAAACCGATCATACTCAGAACAAGCTCTCGTACATCAAATAAATTGAGAGACATACACACCGTATACAGGCGATGATGAAACATTGCTACATAAGTATGGGAAGGCGACGATGGAGAAGCTGAAATCGTCCCGTTTGTCATAAAGTTGAGTAGTTAGTTTGTAACTAATGTCTATGTTTAATAAACTATCCAAATACGAAGCAGACTTGGAAGACTCTGGTGTCCTTTATTTTTAGTTCGTTGGGATATACTGACGTTCTAAACATAATACAAGTTAGGCAATCACGGGTCCCTGTATGTAAACATATGATAACTTTACATATGAATTACAATTTGATGCAGTTTTGTAACGAATGCAATCACAGAAATGATTTTGTGATACAGTCTATTACCGAATGCAATCAATAAAATTAATAGGAACACGTGTAGACAATATCAACAGTAATTAATCTCGGAACGCAAATCATAGGCAAATATGGATTATACATGCACATTTACATGAGATAAATTCANAACGTGTAGACAATATGAACAGTAATTAATCTCGGAACGCAAATTATAGGCAAATATGGAATATACATGCACATTTACATGAGATAAATTCACATATGAATTTATTATTTGACAGTCTTGTAACGAAGGAAACCACAAAAATGATTACACAATGTAGCCTTATAACGAGATGTAATCACAAAAACGATTATTTGATGCATTCTAAAGTGTGGGCACATAATCCATTTTGTGCAATTCTTTTGCACCAGCAAAATCAAGAACGTGTTTCAATGACGAGCACCTTGGATACTGTACTATGTACTTTGAATGGAATGAAGCCCTATATATATACGGTAGACCGGCCTTCATTGTCTACTACACTAAGGGACCAACCACCCTGCATGCTATCTACAAGGTAAGCTAGGGAACATAAATGTCAGAAAGATATAAAGTGCAAACTAGTTGTTTAGAATTCAATGATATCATAATAATATTTCTACACATTTTGGTTTTTATTACAAAATATGAATTAAACTAGATCCACAATAAATAAAATTTTGTTATAGATTATTGATTACTGATAATGTTGTTGATTACACTCTGTTGTAATTCAAATTTGCAGATATAATCACAAATGTGTGAACCAAATAAGCGTTCCAAATGACAGCCATGGCTTTCCGGCGTAGTTACTGTTTCAAGACCTCCTACGGTGCAAATGTCCTATATTATTAGTCGATTCTTTGTATTGTAACCGCAATTAGAAATGAAATCCGCCTCCTCAAAGTTATAAACCACTTCCACAGCTGTCGAATCCAGATAGACTCTTTAAGAAATCACCCACATGGAGCGGAAATAGTAAGAAAAATAAAATACAATAACTTATCGAATAAAATGATTCTTGCTGTAATAGAGTAACCACTTGATAACGAGTGAGGATTGGATGAAGTGAACTTCAGATCTCTCTCGAACGAATACAATCTAATCGCCACACACATAAGGGTCGATCACTGTACGTCGCGTTTTTCGTTCAAGTGTTGTCCGATGACTTATTGTCCATAAGTGATTGAATGTTGTGGTTTTGTGGAATTATGTGGTGGAATCCGCGTTCTTTCGAGTTGCATACTACAATAGTTGTATTGTATGTATGAGATGGGAGGAGAGGAGAGAGGAGGGAGATGATGAGAAGAAGAAGAAGAAGAGAGAGAGGAGAAGAGATGAGGAGAGATTGAGAGTAGAGAAAGTAGAGAGTTCTACAGCCACAAATTTCTTATCCCTAGGCCTTGGTATGGGTTGAATAAGCGATTACTACCATGATGGCTGAATTCCTTCAATAAGCAAATTCAATCGAAAATAATGGATGTCTGTATCAATCTCGTAATCCTACATCCAGAATAACGCATGAGAAACGAGATGGAAGAGTTTGGGGGGCAATCACGGACTCCATGGAACGATCAGCTCTTAAAGAGATGGGACCTTACCCGAGTGCCTGGAGAGAAGTAAGCGATCCCCGTTGAACCGGTCCACGATATCATCCTGCAATGTTTAGTCAGCTTCCTTCTTTAGCCCGCCGTGAGCCCTAGCTTCAATAGGATAAAACTACGTTAAACTACTAATTGAATGAAAACATCCTCATCTACCGTAGTCAAATCAGTGTGTGAAAAACGGCTTAACAATGCTATGAAACACATCAGACAGTACTTTGAGTCAATGGATAGTCCATATATGGTAAACTAGGGCATTTAAAGTTATAACGATCCAATTAGCATTTAACGAAATGCTGCCTTGTGAAACATGACTGTTGATCCACCAACCCAGTCAGAACCAAACAAACGTCACTTCTTGTATAAGTTAGCTTGCCTCGATTCAAGGATCTGAGATCTTACCGCGCTAGAACTAAGACTCTGTAAGATATCAGCTAACAAATTTCCTTAATGGTAATGTGCTTATTTTGAAAGCCTCCAAATAGATATTCGTGTCGGTAACGCCGTGATTGACATTTTCAAATTAGCGTTCTTTTAAAAATTTTCAGTCATTTAAAAATTTGCATTTAAATTTTTGGTTTCACCGTCGCGGTCGCGCTAAATAAGGTAAATTTAAAGTTTAGATTTCTTATTTGTACTTATTTTCTCCGTCTTCTATGACATATCTATTATTCCGCTGGTAGTTATTTTAAACTTTGTTATATACAGTGCATAAATAGCATTGTCACCCGATTTGGAGATAGTATTGAGATACTCTTCCTACGCTGATGAGTTTGTGCACTAGTGATCCATTTCCCTAGGTCTAAACTGATTAAGCATTGGTAATCACAGCAAGCAATAAGCAATCACTCTGAAAGTAACTTTTCACCTTTCTCGCTCAGGGGGGGTACCAGACAGGAGCCTGTAAAGAGGGTTGGAATTCCCCTTTCCTTAGCTCCAGGAATAAAAATAGAACTCGCGAAAATTAACGTTTGAGGGTTATGTTGGGATGTATATCCACCCCTTTAAGATAACCCAATTTTTAAATGTTAAGAAAGAGATATACACTAATGTCCTTTCCCAACCCCTATCTAGAGTTTCGTGGAAACATCCCTGTCCGTAGACCGAAAACATCATTGTAGATGTTGCGGTTTTAATTAGTTCAAGGCTGACTTATCGCTATGTAATGTCATAAGTGGTAGCCAGAGATGCTAGGTTTTTTTTCCAACTGACGCAGAAA